>OVBE01006043.1:0-20547 GCA_900406425.1 Iberis pinnata
AGGCCTTTTATAGCGTTAATCGTGTGCTATCAATGAGACTTTTTCTTGTAGTGCTTTCAACTTGGCAGGAATCACTTTCTGTTGTTTTCCCCTGCCAAGTTCAAATGGCTCAGTTGGTGTTAGACACACATTTTTGTATGTTGCATCGGATTCATAAACATTTGCAGATGGTGCGTCACATAAGGGCTAACATGTCTCAATTGAATCAAAAACATCTAGAGGGTATGTGATGTAGAGGCGGAAGCTATATAGAACTAGAGATCTGTTGATTCTAAGAATATCCGAAAACCTAGTGTTTGCAAGATTATTTGTTTAGTCTGAAAATTCCTGAATAAATCAAGCCTTCTTAAATTCGTTGAGATCTCTCAAGATCAACCGAATTAAGGAACGATAATTCTCTTCTCTAAAAGAAAAAAGCTTTATTAATAATTAATCAAAGTCTTCACAATACAATGGACCTAAGAAGCTATTTATAATTAAAAACCCATAAAACCCTAAAACTATTAAAAACCCATAAACATAATAATAATAAAAAAATAGATATAAACTAAAATAAATAACAATAAATATATTTTAGGGATATTTGGAATATTCCAAATATCACACTGCATCATTATGGTTGACACACATGCGAACTTGTTCCAACAGGAGAGTCAGAGGCACCTACAGCTGGTATCTGACACACATTCACATCTGTTCATGTGTTGAATCTGCAGTCTTAGGAATCACATCCACATCAGAAAAAATCAGCAACTTTGGAAACTGATGAATCAAAGGTACTGCCAAGTTCAATGTTGATTGGAAAAACATTATCCACAAAGACCACATCTCTAGAAACAAAACATTCCTTGGTCTCTAAGTCATACATGTTTCATCCTTTCTTTCCAAAGGGATATCCGAGCATGATACACTTTCTGCTTCTAACTTCAAACATATCATTGTTACATCACTCCTTATAATCAAAAGCAAGACACTCGAACACCCGTAAATTATCATATTCTGGAGGACGTCCATGAATAATCTCATAAGGTGTCTTTCCATTGAGAACATTATAAGGTGTTCTATTGATAAGAAACACAGCCATAAGAACACTTTCTCCCCAAAAGTAAACCGAAAAAGAAGACTGCACCAAGAGTGCCTTTGCAAAATTTAAGATATGGCAATGCTTCCTCTCAACTCTGCCATTTTTTTTGTAGAGTACCCACACACGAAGTTTGATGTATGATGCCACTTTCATGGAAACTTTGAAGCTAAACAAGTAAATTCAGTCCCGTTGTCACTCCGAATTATTTTAACGTGTTTGTCGAATTGTTTCAATATCATTGCCATGAAATAAACTTAGACACCTCTTAAATGATCATCAACGATTTTCAAGAAATAATATGAATTTCACAAAGTCAGTGTGTGATAAGGCCCCCACAAATCACAATGAATCAAATCAAAAATACTAATACATTTATCATCACTTGAGTGGAAAATCTCACGACATTTTTTAGCTTTCAAGCAAGTCTTACAAGGACAAAAATCAGCACTTCTACGATTAACAGAAGGAATATAATAAAAATTTATGATTGATGGATGTCCAAGAAGTTGATGCCACAACTCCTCAGCCTCATCTTTATTTGTGTGTAACGCAGAAAAAGTTGTAATTCTTCTAAAGAAAAACAGCTCATCTCTAGAGTTTAAAATTCTTTTGATACAAATAACATTATTTACATCATATTATTTAAAGTTTGAATGTAGATAAGGAAGGAAATTATAGACATAACATTTGAAACTGAGATTTTCATAAAACCTATATCTACAGATAAACTAATGTAGACGTTTTGCATATTTGGACCAAGAATTGAAGAATTATCTATTTCTATCCCTCAGACATGAGTAGGTCTTAAAGCTGTAACCAGCAAGAAGTCATCAAAATCTCTTCAAAAACTCACTCCTAAGAAGGTGATAAGGAAAGCTTTCTCAGGAGCGAGATCCGGGAAGAGAAATGTGGCAATTGTAAGGGCTTAACCTGACAAAAAGACTAGTGAAAACCCATTCCTCAAGCCTCTCAAAAATTAACAGCTCAACCAAATCAAATCTTTGCGACACTAATACCAGCGATCTGTAAAAAGATAGTGGATTTTCGAAATCCACATCTTCCTCTTCCTTAGTCTTATCTGCTTGGAATTGTCAAGGGTTTGGGAATCTCTTGACAGTTAGGAGACTCTGGGAATTCCTCTTTGATTTCTTTCCGCATATATTCTTCCTAATAGAGACAAAGAACAAAGATCTTTCAGTCTCTACATCAACTCAATACATGGAATATGGGAAGACTTTTACTGTTCCACCAATTGGTATTGGTGGTGGTTTAGCGTTGCTCTGGAAGAATGATTTTTCCTTGGAAGTTTCAGTCTTACTCGCCAATCTTCATAGATATAAAGCTAATATTCAAATGTAGAAACCATTTCATAACATTTGTATATGGAGCCTTGATAAGAAGTGATCGCAAAAAAGTGTGGGACTCCATCTCATTGCTAGCCTCTAATCAAAGTGACCCATGGATTTTAACAGGAGACTTAAACGAGATTATCGATAGTAAAGAGAAGAAAGACGGTCCCCTTCGAAGACAATGCATATTTATTGATTACAGAAGTTTCATTTCTACCAATGGTCTTTCAGGAAATAAAATTGACCGAAAATCCCTTTTCTTGGAGAGGCTTAAGATATGAACACTTCATAAGAGCACGACTTGATATATCTTTAGCCAATGATGCATGGTTTGACACTCTCCCTTCTAGTAAGGCTGAATATCTTTGATTTGAAGGTTCTGATCATCGTACTTTGATTACTTGTATTGACAATTTTAGAATGAAATGAAGAACTATTTTTCAATTTGATGACATATTAAGACAAAACACAAAGATTCAATATCTTATTCACAAATCTTGGATTGAACTTCCTATAGCTTCTATGCTGACGCGCATTAATCTATGTCACCAAAAAATCATTACCTAGAAAATAACATATAAATCGAATTCTAAGGAACAAATTCTATATCTTTAAGATCAACTAGAATCGACCCTCTAATTGGATCTTTCTAATACAGAACTTATAACCAAATTCTCGACTGAACTAGAACAAGCTTATTCGCACAAAGATAAGTTTTGGAAGCAAAAATTCGCATGAATTGGCTTTAACATGGGGACCGCAAATTCGAGCTACTTTCATGCGATCACATATGCGAGATGAGCCTAAAATCTTCTAAATTTTCTTAGAAAAACAGATGGAACTCCATGTTTAAGGAGCAAGATATTGCATGTATTATCAGCGAGTACTTCAAATATATTTTCTCTTCAACTGTAGAAGAAGCCGTAGAACCTAAAATCCCAAAAGATATTAATGGATCCCTAATCAAAATTCCATATGCAATGGAAATAAAAGGTGCACTTTCCGATATGCATCTTACCAAATCCCCAAGCCCATATGGTTTTACAGCGGGATTTTTTCAGTCATATTGGGCTTCGGTTGGTGAAGTGGTAATGTCGGAGGTACAAAGCTTCTTTACTTCAGGCACATTTAAAAAATGATAAAATGAGACAAATTTTTCCTAATCTAAAAATTTTTGGGTGCGAAGAAAGTATTAGAGTATCTCCTTATTGCACTTTGTAATGTGTTTTACAAGATCATGGCTAAAGTTTTGGGGAAACGACTTCACTTGATACTCCCTGATATATTATCTCATAAAATCAATTAGGGAGATTAATCACCGATAATATGCTAATCACTCACGAGATTCTCCACTCATTTAGATGCTCAAAAGCGGTGAAGCGTGGATCAATGACGATCAAAACTGATATGAGCAAAGCTTATAATATAGTGGAATGGAGTCTTATGAAGAATTTTCTTTCAAGACTTGTTTCCATCATGTATGGATGAATTGGATTATGAAATGTGTGACAACAGTCTCTTACTCATTTCTTATTAATATTTCTCCACAAGGACGAGTTATTCCTTCGCGAGGTATTAGATAAGGAGATCCTATCTCTCTCTTTGCCTCTTTATATTATGCACAAAAGTGTTATCATGATTATGTCGCAATGCAAAAATGAAGGGACTTTTCCCAGGAGTAAGAGCATCGAAACGGGTCCAAGTCTAAACCATCTCCTTTTTGCTGATGATACCATGTTCTTCAGTATTGCAAATGTGAAGAATAGTAGAGCCTTGTCCTCTATCCTTCATCGGTATTTTAAAGATTTAGGCCAAATGATCAACTTTAAAAAATAGGCTATTATCTTTGCACCAAGAATCTTTTTGACTTTAAAATCAGAGATCAAGCATAATTGGGTATCTCAAAAGAAGGTGGTTCAGAGAAATTTCTTGGAGTACCGGAAAAATTTGGTAGGAAGAAGACCGACATATTCTCAGAAGTAGTAGATAAAATATGCCAAAGATCTCAGAGTTAGATGACAATAATCTTATTTGTAGCTGGATACAAGTAATGTCAAAATTAGTCGTAACGACAATGCCGACTCTTACCCTCTCTTGCTGTAAGATTCCAATTTCACTATGCAAAAGAATCCAATCTATTCTTACCCAGTTTTGGTGGGATGCTAATTGATATCACTCGGTTTTAATGCATAATAGTGGGCATTAATGTCTGCTATTCTGCATTATCCGAGCGTTATCCTTGTTTTTTTTTAGTATAATTTCAGTTTTTAGGTGTTCTAGTCGTTTGGATGCAAATAGATGAATTTCAGCAAAAAATGATGATATTTGGCTATATAAGGAAGGAACAGGTTGGTCCAAACGTGGATTGGCCGGTCCAGAAGACTTCTAGCCACAGAAAAGATAGATCGATCGGTCCAAGCATCCAGACATCATGCATAATTCAGATCGACCGATCTACATCCAGACCGGTCGATCCGTACCGGCAGAGAGAAAGTGCAATATAGACCGACCTATCCATATATGGACTGACCGGTCCATCAACCTACGAGAAATAATGAAGTTTGTTTTTTTTTTTTGAAATTACAAGATTTCCCTCAAGACTTATCAAGATGTTTTCCTTATTGGTTTAAGTTTATTTTTCTTATGTTTAGAACTATAAAAGCCCTAGGCTTTGTGTTATTTTTATTATCGCTTATTTTATTTTCCGAAGCTTACTCAGAGAGAAGATATCTACTTTTTTATTTGAGAAGATTATTGAACTCTGATTATTTTTATATACAATATGGTTTTTGAATTTTGCAGTGTTCACTCTATCTATGATTTTTTCTTTCGTTATCATGTCTGAATAGTCTAATTCTTAAGTTTTAGGGTTTCCCGGGGAAACCACGTAATTGTTATGATTTGATAGAATGGATTATGTGTTCCTAATGCATGAATTCGATTAGCTAACTAGTTCATTTATCTTAGAATTATAAACTCAAAGAGATTTGGTTTAGAAGTATGATCTAGTCTAAATGAATAAGTGCATTTGCTTGCGGGAAGGCTTATGAACATATCTAATCTGAATTATAATGCATGTTTGAATCATCTAAATACGGCAATAGTTTGTCTTTAGTGACTTAAACATAGAGATCTAATACTTTGGGAGAAGATTAGTTTATTTTCGTCTTTTGAGTTGAGAACTATTTATAAAGAAAATTATGCATGTTAACCTTGACTTTAACTTGAATACATGTGGAATTCCCTATTACCTAGCGCTTTCGTTATTTTCTATACAACCCTTTTTACTTTATCGTTATTACCATATTCTAATCACAACCACTATTTTATATGTTCTTAGCTTAATTCGATTTTAAACTGACAGTCGTACGTTCTTGGCCTCTGTGGATTCGATCCCTCTTATATTACTGCGTTTCTTGTGCACTTGAAGTGAATATATTTGGGTTAAAACCTGAGTGTATCAAGTTTTTGGCGGTGTTTTCGGGACCAATTATGCCTCTTAAGTTTTTTTAGAGTTTAGTTCTAAGAATTATTCTTTTTACAGTACTCAAGCTTTCTTTCTTCTTGATTTCGTTTTTACAGGTGCATGAACAGAAGATTTTACAAACCCAACGACTTTCTCAACCTCAGTAAGACATAACTCTCGAAGTTAGAACGCTCAAACTCAATGGTTGACAACGTTATTCCCAACAATCGTCCAGCCCAAAATCACCTTATGGTAGGTGACTTCAATAATCCCCACACATTCTTTGCCAACAGGAATGCAATTTGCCCTAACCCACCTCCTAGGAAAGAATTCACCATACCTCACCAACTCTTCACTATGGTTAGGTAGAACCAATTCCACGGGTTAGCTTCTGAACATCCCATGGACCATGTCGACAGCTTTGAAGATATCTGCAGCACTACTTGACTCAATGGAGTTTTGAATGACTACTTATACTGCACCTTTTTTACTCATTCTCTAGCTAATAAGGCACTCATATGGTTAAAGTCTCTTCCAGCATACTCTATTCAGACTTGTGATGAATGTAGATCCAAGTTTCTCAGCCACTTTTACACCACCAACAGGACCAATTCTCTGTGAAATATGGTCTCTCAGTTTCAGCAAAATCATGTAGAATTCTTATATGAATCATGGGAAAGATTCAAGGAGTACCTTCTTGATTGTCCTCACCATAAGTTCTCTGAGCTGAATCTGCTCAACCTCTTTTACAGGGGTGTAGACCATCAGTATCGAATCTCTTTGGATACTGCTAGTGAAAGGTTCAGGTTTTAATTCCTAAAACTACACTGCAGAGAACAGATCACTATAATATAGTAAATGTTCGAATCCCACAAGGACCAGATAGTGCGACTATCAGTTCTAAAATCGATTCTAGCTAAGACAGAAATAAAAGTGAGATTGTTTTTGAACGGTTGAGAATTAAAGCGAATAATTAAAAGCGAAAATAAATCAATAAACTAAAACGCCAAGCGATAGGGAAATTCTACAGGTATTCAGGTTTGAAGTTCAGGTTGACAAGCAAGATTAACAAATCAAACTAGTTCTCAACTCAAAAGATAACAATAGACTAATCTCCTCCCGAAGTATTAGATCCCTAGGATAGAATTGCTAAGAAATAAAGACTAACCTTCTCATAAAATCTTAGATCTCTAAATTAGACAATTAAATCATGCAGTGATTACAGATTCGATATGTTCATAAGCCAAATCCCTTTGTTTTTATTAACCTAAAATCATGAACTAATTAATCAAGATAATTCAAGCAATGATAACAAATCTAGACTAAGAACCTAACAAATAGAATCCATTAAAATCAAACCATAACTATCAAAACCTGTTTTCCCTAGGAATTTCCTAAAACCTAACAAAGAGACTACTTACACATAGCCAATCAATAAACAATCATAGATAAAGAAAGCATATTCAGAAACCAAATTCAATAAAATAAGAGAGTTCATAATTCTTCTCAAAATACAAGTGTCAGGATTCGTCTCTCTCAGGAAAGCTCTCAAAGGAAAAGTAATGAATTGTAATTTGTGTTCTGTATTGTGTATGTTTTATAAAACCCTAAGCTTCTAGCTTATATAGAGTTCAAAAAAGAATAAAAAGAATATAAAACCAATTAAGAAAAACCAATGATAATTCTTTAGGACGAAAACATCTTTGTGGAAATCTTCAAGTAATCTCGAGCATATGGATCGATCGATCTGACGTTCTCCTACTTTATGGATCGATCGATCTAAGTGTGGATCGATCAATCAAAATTTCCATAAGTTTGATAAGCTTCTGGATCGATCGATCTACTCCCCCACGTGCTGCACATGTTTCTTCAGCGAGACAGCTTGACCAGTCTTCAGTAAAATCGTCATAACATTTTATTGCACCAATGGATTGACCTCAAATCACTTTCATATGAAAGCTAACTCGCGTGTCCAGTTTGAGTCAAAATATCAGGTCATTAAATTCATGGGAAAATTTTTAAATTTCGATTAACATTTGGCTCTTCTGCTGAACTATGCTTCTACATTTGTAAAATCGCATCCATTTCATGCACAAATCCACCTATTTGCACCAGAACGTCCAAAACACCTAGAAACATGAAAATATGCCAAAAAAACACAAGGAAAATACTCGAATGATGCCAAATAGCAAGTATAAATACCCACTAAAAAGCCTCAAAATCGAGTGATATCAGCTAGCAATGGTAAGTTCATGACCAAATCTGTTGGTGATGCCTATCAACTTATAGAAAACCTCGCTGCAAGAAACAATAACCATTGCCCAGATTATGATAGAAGGATGAAGGTAACTACTTTTGACAACTCTGAAATCTCATAATTGAAAGGAAAAGTTTCAGAAATGACAGGGCTGCTCACTCAGCTTCTCAAGAATTAAAACCATAAACATGTCAACTTTGCTGAAAGTGCAGAAGCAGCTTGTTTTGCTTTTCAAGATCAAGATAATGAAGTTGTTGCGGAAGAAATGAGCTATATCAATAGCCAATGTCAAAAAGTTTTCAATCAAGCTTTAATCCAGGCTTCAACAAGGCTAATATCTCATGGAGAAGCGCTAATGTAGCGAACCTCTAAGACCAAGTGCACCCAACTCAACACCAGAACTTTGTGTAGAATTCCAATTCATATGGTTTTCAAAAAAACCTCTCAGCATGAGTTTCAACAAGCAGCTCAATCTCAAGTTCAATTAGACAACAAGATGGAATCCATGCTCAAGTAGACTTGGAAAGTCAGCAACAGTCTGAAAAGAACTTAAATGTCAAGTTGGACAGCATGTACAATTACTTGAACAATAAATTTGATTCATTTTCTAATCATGTGAAGAAGCTCGATCTGCAAGTAGCTCAGACTTCAGAAGCTGTGAAAAGAAAAGTTGGTGTTCTCCCTGGGAAAGTTGAAGACAATCGAAAGGGATATTGCAAGTCGATAGTTGTTGAATTGAATGAAGATGTTGATAAAGTGGAAACCACATTAGAAATTGGTGAAGAAAATGCATATTTCGTCCATCAAGTTGCAAAAAATAGTCGGGGAAAAGTGGAGGAAAATATATCGATCGATCCCCTAAAGGATCAATCGATCTAACATTACGACAAAACCCACAATCTTCATATCGATCAATTTCTACACTAGGCTCGATCGATCCATCTGAACCAGGAGAATCCGCACAAAGAGATCGATCGATCCTACAAACAAAAACTCAAAGACTATAGATATCGATCGATCCATCTCTCCATACTGCATTAACTCTGGTTCGATCATATTAACACAAGATTCCTTACCCGATCGAGCCCAAAAAGTCCAAAGCTGATTTTGATGATAAGGAGATGATAGGTAGAGCACCGAATCCACCAAGAATACTACAAAAGGTGCAAGATCCTGGAGAATTTATAATTCCTTGTTCAATCAATGAGGTGGAATTCAAGGACCCACTATGCGATACAAGTGCTAATGTGAGTGTCATGTTAAAGGTTGTTGCAGAGAAATTGGGAATCTAATGTATTAAACCATCTAAGACGTCATTTCAGCTTGCTGATGATTTCACTATAACTTCCACTAGATTCATCTCTGATCTACTGGTACAAGTAGGAGGTTGTTTAGTTCCTCTTAATTTCCATGTCTTGGAGATGAATGAGGATTCATATATGTCATTAGGTCTGGGTAGACCTTTTCTAGCATCTGTAGTTGATATGTCCAATCAACGTATCTCCCTTACCAAAGTCAAGAAGAGGTATTTCTACCAAGCAGTCCCTCTTAAAGAAGCATCTAGAATCACATTGGTTAAGGAAGAAATAATGGAGCATGAATCTTAGAGCAAATCTAATCTTGGAGGTGAGATTACTGAAACTTTGCACAAAGAAGCTCAAATCTCAACAAAGAGTGCAATCTCAAAAATCAAAACCAAAGACAAGGTGAAATTAGTGACTTTGATTCCTCAAGCACTAGTTGGGAATGAAATTGAGTATAAGGTGAAGAAAAATGTACTTCAAAACCTTTCTCGAAGGTCAAAGCCTTCTTTACCTTAGAGCTTAAAGACATGGGAATTGATGTGGTGAAGGATGTGATGAATAAAGTTCTGAAGCTGAAGTTGTTGGATTTTGGAGCGTGTTATGGAGCATCTCTTGATGCTGATCTAGCTCCAGCTTATGATGTAAGTTCTTCAAGTTATTGACATTAAAGAAGCGATGAGTGGGAGGCAACCCACTAATTGGTGTTTTAGTTTAGTTGTTTTTGTCTTTGGGTCAATCTAGGTCTTAGATTACTAATTTGCTGATTTTTAGTTGTGAGTTCAAAGTGTTTCAGGTGAGTTCCGAATGAAGAAAAACTGGTCGGATGCAGAGATCGATCGACCCGTCTATGGATCGCCCGATCCGTCTGTAGATCGATCGATCCCTGAAATATGGTATGGAGAGATTGATCGATCCGTCTACGGATCGTTCGATCCATCTACGGATCGATCGATCCATCGTTTTTCAGAACTGTAGAGAATTAGATCGATCCGATCGACCAGGGACTTACGTAAAAAGGGGTCGATCGATCCCTTAGGCAATCGATCGATCCCTCGTCCAAGAAATTTTAGAGAACAGTTGGTCGGACATACAAATCGACTGATCCGTCTATGGGTCGATCGATCAAGGAAGATGGTCATGTACACGATATTGGAGATTGATCTCTCCGTTTATGGATCGATCAATCCGTCGTTGCTCAGAAACCTATTGATCTTCTTCTTAGGTAAGTACTGAAACTCTCTTTGAACTCCTGTTTTCTTGTCATTTGTCTATTAGTCAGGTCTTATTTCTTCTCTTGGATTTATTTTCACACCGGAACGGTGTGAAGTAAGTATGAGGGAAGGTTTATATCTACTAACCATGTTTTGTGTCTTTTTGGATGTTTCGTTTATTTGATGACCAGAATCTATGATGATTATTAGCGTAGTGTTAGTTTAGAATTGATTTATATTTGATTATTGACTTAGACTAGCTGATACGTTTATGATTGGAACCCCATTGACTGATTGATATGCTTTTGAAAATTTTGGTCTTTTTGATTGTTGATGATTTGATGCTATCTCTACTTTGTTATGACTAAAATTGATCTTAAATTCTCTTATCTATGGTGTTGGAATAAGGTATTTTTGTCTTCAGCCCCCTGTAAAACCAACAGTTCTTTCAGTACGATTTTGATCCCCTTCTCCTTCCCTTCAGTAAAAAGTTTCTAAAGAGAAAAGAAAAAAAAGAATAATAAAAGAAGCAAGCGAAAGCAAAGCTTAGATAATCATAAACTAAAAAATGAATAAAAGAAGTGAGAAAAGGAGAAGAAAAGGACGTGATTCAAAGTAGCTCGATGCTCGAATTGGTATGGGGATTCTGAATGACGGATATTCTAGTGCATTGATTGATACCCCATAGGTAAGAATGCAACTATGTGAACTTAACTGAATCTAATGAGCTGCTTGATATGATTTGACAGTTTGGGTTATTGTGATTTGAGTAGAAAACATGTTGTTAGTTAGGTAGCGATAAACAGTCTAATGGCAGTTGTTGTCTAGGATTAGTGTCTTTTAGTTTTTAATGTCAAAACTTAGGGTTTCTGAGATTTTGGGAGTTTCTGTGTGGTCCCTTTCAAACCTCTTCACCAGATTTGGTCTTGCTTTACTTGAGGACAAGCAAAGATCTAAGTCTTGGAGAGTTGATATCACTCGGTTTTAATGCATAATAGTGGGAATTTATATCAGCTATTCTACATTATCCGAGTGTTTTCCTTATGATTTTGGTATAATTTCAGGTTCTTAGGTGTTTGGGTCATTTTGGATGCAAATGGATGAATTACTGCACAAAAGGATGAGATTTGTCCAAGTGGGGAAAGAACAGATCGGTCCAGACGTGGATTGGCCGGTCCAGAAGACTTCTAGCCACGGACAGGCCAGACGGTCGGTCCATATTTGGACCAATTGATCCAAGCATCCAGACATCATGCAGAATTCAAATCGACCGGTCCACGAACCTGCGAGAAATAATGAAGTTTTTTCAAAATTACAAGATTTCCCACTAGACTTATCAAGATGTTTTCCTTATTGGTTTTAGTTTATTTTCCTTATTTTTAGAACTATAAAAGTCTTAGGCTTTATGTTATTTTCATTATCACTTATTTTATTTTCTAGAGCTTTCTCAAAGAGAAGAGATTTACTTTTGTATTAGAAGATTTCTGAACTCTGATCAGTTTTATATACAACTTGGTTTTTGAATTCTGCAATGTACACTTTGCCTATGATTTCTGTTTTCGTTATCATGTTTGAGTAGTTTAATTGTTAGGTTTTAGGATTTCCAAGGGAAACCAGGTTTATTGTTAGGGTTTGATAGAATGGATTGAATTTGTTAGGTTTTTAGTCTAAATTTGTTCATACTGCATAAATTAAAGTAGCTAACTAGTTCATTGATCTTATAATTACAAACTCAAAGGGGTTTGGTTTAGAAGTCTGATCTAGTCTAGATGAATAAGTTTCTTTGCTTGCGGGAGTATTGACTTAGGGGCTTATGAACATATCGAATCTGAATTATAATGCATGTTTGAATCATCTAAAAACGGGAGTTTTTCTTTAGTTATTTAAACATAGAGATTTAATACTTCGGGAGAAGATTAGTCTATTGTTGTCTTTTGAGTTGAGAACTATTTTTAAAGAAAATTATGCATGTTAACCTTGACTTTAACCTGAATACATGTGGAATTCCCTATTTCCTAGCCCTTTCGTTATTTGCTTTACAACCATTTTTACTTTATCGTTATTGCCATATTCTAATCACAACCAATAATTTATCTGTTCTTAGCTTAATTCGATTTTAAGATGAGAGTCGTACGTTCTTGGTCTCTGTGGATTCGATCCCTCTTATATTATTGTGTTTGCTGTGCACTTCCAGTGAATATATTTGGGTTAAAACCTGAGTGTATCACTAATCCAGATGATAATAAGATTTGTTGGATATATTGGAATAAACTATGTATCCCCTAAAATGCGGGTGAACTTGGTTTTCGGGAAATAGAAGCATTCAATGACTCTCTCCTAGCAAAAATTGCTTTACATATTCTCTCTACTCCGAGTAGCCTCTTAGCTTGTGTTTTACTGTCTAAGTGTAGTCAAAATAACTCCTTAATGGATGCTATGATTGGTTCAAGATCATCTCATGGTTGGCAAACTATTATTTCGGGTAGAAATTTGTTGTCGAAAGGGTTAAGTTGGCTTGTGGGTGATGAATATAAAATTAGGGTGTGAAAAGATCCCTTTTTATCATTGACACAACCTTTAACACCTATAAGCACAATTCCATAAGACATGGAGGAAATCTAAGTTAGTTCCCTCCTTCACGCCTCGTTAAAAGATTGGAATTGGTCAGTAATTCAAAATTACTTCCACGGTATGAGAATCATATCAAGGCCCTTCCATCTGGTCCATCCCGTTGTGATGATACACTTGGTTAACTGTTAAATTCGAAATTATACAACTTGAACATGTTATGGTTCAGTTACAACAAAGGACTTACCACCTCATCTTCTAACCTTTAAATGGCAGACTAATCTATGGAAGTTAAACTCTATACCAAATCTCAAAACGTTTATATAGAATCTTTGTTTAATGTTCTCCTTGTAGGTAGCCTACTTTACACCCGTGGCTTTACTGCTGCTTCAAACTATGGTCGATGTGGCCTTTCAGAGACTACGTCCTATATCCTATTTCACTGTATTTTTGCGGTACAAGTGTGGAATCTGGCTCCAGTTTAGTCCAATCCTTTTGCTCATAGATCTTCTCTCTATGATATATTTTTTGCATATTTCTCTGATCTGCCCTCTTTCGCCGTTGGGTACACCTACTGTCTCTGTCTTTCCTTGGATTTATGGCTTGTAAGAAATATGATGGTTTCATCTACACAAAGTCCATCGCCAATGGAGGTAATCAAAAAAGCTTCTCGTGAAGCTCGGGAATGGGAATTGGCCCATCAAATTCCAGTTACAATAAAGAACTTTGCACCGAAACGTTCATTTCCTTTCTTCTCCTTGGGTTTTTATAGCTTTACATATGCAGCGTGGATCTCTCCTTTGCGACATGTCGGACTAGGATGAATATTTTCTCTCGGCCCTGATACCCAACCAGAGTCTCACTCGGCTCAAGGTCCAAACGCAGCTTCTCCCATAGCTGCAGAAGCTTTAACATTGAAGATGGTCATGCTGAATGCAATCTCGTTTCAATGCAAGAAAGTTGTGTTCCTGTTGGACACCCTCATTCTGGTCACCATCTTAAATTCCAATGGTTCTTCAAATGAGCTTTATGGCATTTTAAATGAAATCAGACTTCTAATAGCGGAGTTTTCCTCTGTTTTTTTTATTTTGTTTCAAGAGTAGTGAATGAACTTGATGACAGAAGGCAAAAGAGGCTCTTCATAACCTAGTATCCTCTTATTTTGTAAATCTTTAATTTGAAAAGAAATTTGGTTTGACAAAAAGAAAAAAGAAAAAAACCCATGTAGAAGTAAAAGTAAAATGTCAAAGATAAGATTATCAAGGACAGCTCACGAGTGACGACTCACGACTATAAGTTTAACGTACAAATCAGCATAATGCCCTTTAACACGGGGATTGCATGTAGTTAAGATCTTGTGTCAAAAATTCAACATTTTTCTATTGGCGCCAGCATCAAATATTCCAAATTCAAGTAGGAAAGTAAAATAAAAGATCTTAGCATAAGAAGTACTCCCTCTGTTTCAATATACAAGTAGTTTTAGCCAAAATGGTTTGTTTCATAATATAAGGTGTTTACAAATCCCAAAGCAATAAAATAATTTAAATAAATAATATTCTACTAAAAATTTAAAGACAAAATAATATACAATAATCTCTCTCTAACTTTTTGCGTTTACCCACCAAAAAAATAATAATTTCTCTAACTTTTTATTACTTTTTTAAGAAAAGTTAAAATTTCTTAATACCCACGCTTTTAAGTAAAACTACTTACATATTGAAACGGAGGGAGTATATGTGAATAGTATTATTATTTACGAATGCAAGTCAAGGGAGGGAGATGGTATGAGAGCCAACCAGATACTATTAATCGGGATATAAGTATAAAAAGTCTCTCAGGGTTTTTGGGAGTATACAAAAGTCAGAAGAACACCAATTAAAAACAATACAAAGGTTGTCACTTTATTACCTCACGGGCTCATTTGCCAAACCTTCGCAGCTCATCTGTGTCAGGAGAATATCACTTCCTTTCCCTTCTGCATTGCATTTGACATTTGTTTATTTATGCAAATTTACAAGTTAGAGCTTGTTACTTTCACTAGATTTACATTTTTTTAATGGTTAGAACCTCATTTTCAGAAGCGTCAAAATTGCAAGTCCTTCCTTTTTTTATGTAATTTTCGCTTAGTTTCAATGAAATATTTGAAAAAAAATAGCAAAAAGGGTCCTTCTGTTTGTACTAATAATATCTTGTCCCAGATTAACTTCAGTGTCCCTGTCTTTTTTCCTTTTTTTGGACATAAAGCATTTGAAATTTAGATTGGGACAAAAAACTCAAAATACATTATCCATGTGGCCCATACATATAGTTGAGAAACAGTAGCATCATAAACCAAGGTCTTTACCAACTTTCTCAACTTTTTGAATTAGGAATTATATGTGACATCATTTAAACTAGAAAAAAAAAGAGGGAACAACAATGTGGTATCATACATGCAACAAAGAAATAGGGGAAGGAGTCAGTAAGAATGTTTTTCAACTAATATATCATACCTATGAGAGACCCCAAAAAAATGATATTACAATGAAGTAAGATAGAGTTCTTACTCCTTCTCGTGGGCAATCTTTGCAACATTCTTTATCCATTTCCCTTCTTCAATGTTATTTGTGGTCTTCTTGATGAGCCATATGCTTTGTATACTAATTACAATGACAACTCTCTAATCCTCATCTTCTTGTTCTCGGCTATTGCGAATTCAAGGGAAGTGTGGGCATTCCTTTAGCATGTTGGCTCTCCATTTCTAGTAGCATTAGTGACTTCTGCCTATGGTATCTGTTTCTCTTTGCTGCAAGCGCTGCACAACACATACAAAAGATAGATAGATCAAGATTCAAGAATGTTCTTAATCTTCTTCATTTATGAGTGTCTTTTTTTTTGCAAATTTTTACTCACATGTTAGATCTTGAGGAGGGGCAAAGTCGTAATCATGTCTTCCTCTCCAGATGCAGCACAAGTAAATGACCAAGAGCACAAGAATTAATATCACCACACAAGATATTGCTATGGCTATTTTACCCCCTTTTGATAAGTGCCCATTCTCCCATAACAATGGACATGATGGAAGAGAGGGTACGCCACATAATCCTTTGTTTCCAGAGAGACTGCAAAAAGTTAAAGTTGGATGTGAATTTTCCACTGTTCGTACAAAAAAGAGACTATTATTATTATGTGGACTTTCAAAACTAACATACTCGATAATTCCACCATGAACACCAACTGAATAAACCTCCTCTGGTACCTTTCCTTCCAATTCGTTATCATTTAAAAGCCTGACACATTATAGAAAAAAAACAGTCAAGATCATACTCTATTTGCTAATCATCTATGGAAAAAGCTAATCTTCTGTTAACTTGCATCTTTATTTCCCCATGTGCTTTTCAGTAACTAGTAGTCCATTTTTCATATGGAATGGAGGAAAATATCACACATAACAGTTTAGTGAAAATAATTGTATGAAGCAGCTTCTTACACGAGCTTTAAGCTTGATGCTGACAGACTTTCAGGTATTGGTCCGGTGAGCTGATTGTTTGACAAGTCACTGCGACCCAAGTAAGCAAATAATAAGCACAAATGTACAGAGCCATAATTGTTTCCTAAGTTCAGCTGTTTAAACCATCCCCACACTCTGATATCGTTGTTTCATTCTCATCTTAAATGCAAACATTTACCAGAAACTAAGTACAATATTAAAGTAGTAACAAGGTAGAAAGGTTCCAGTCTACATCAAAATTTGGCAACTAATGAACTGAGGTGTGTTAACTTACAGACTTGCAAGGGATTTATGACCAAGCCCTGAAGGTAATTGCCCACTTAAGGAGTTTGAACTCAGGTTTCTGCAGCAAAACAAGAAAAGTTCTTAATTGCATCCAGTTACATTGTAGTGGAGTATGAACTCTGAGATAGATAACCGAATTCAATAGGTGATGCTTACAGGCTATTCAAATTTGTCAGCAGACTAATTTGGTCACTGATAAATCCTTTCAAACCTTGGCTTCCAAGATCTCTGAAATAGTTATAAAACTGAGACAACTTTCGATCGAGAATTACATGAAAACCCGATAAAAAAGAAGAAACCACAATGCATGTATAACAAATACCACACAGTGCAACATTGTCTATGGAGTTACCAGCTATGATTAATATTTTACCACAAAGATTGATGGAATACTTATGATGATGCCGAGATACACAGATCCAGATATAGAAAATAATCTGCAACCCTTAATCTAACAATAAATGAACAGAGATGTATGTATATATCTACAGTTATCGGAATCAAGTTCTTTGCGCATCCTTGATATATCTGTCTAAGGGACTTAGCATTCTAAATTCAGCTAGCATACACAGTTTCTACTCGTAATGTGACAATGACTAAGACTCTGCATCTATGAAACTCACATTTGGAATATCACAAGAGCAGATCCTTCTGGGTTTGGCCGGCATGCAACACCTTCCCAAGCATCCCAGCTAGTTGGAGCACAAGGATCACCGTTCCAACCCATTCTATCAGGAACACGTAGAGAATCCTTCAATGCTTTCATAGCAGTCACTGTAAATCAAACAGAGAGTCTTGCTCAAAGCTATAATAGTTGTCATGAAATTCCAATGAAATCAAGTGACATACCTTGTTCAGGAACTGTAGCCATATCAGCAGGAACAATGGCGTAATTCTCAAGTCCACTGATAATTGGTGCCCCCGAAATAGGAGACAGTTTCACCGTCACAGTAGTACTACTCAGATTCTTGAGTGTATAGTTTAAGCTATATGCTGAAAATCCTCCGACTTCACTGAATATATCAATTCTGCTTACATTGTTCTTGTTCACCACTAGATCAAATACCCTTTGCCCAGCTTTCTTCACAGTAGAATCAATTTCAGAAAAATGAAACCAGAGCAAATAATCAAGCTTCGCATCGACCTCCAGCTCATAATCCAGCGATCCACCACCAGAGACTGTAGTCGCCGTTTGATAAAGCTTCATCGGGAAATAGTTCGGCGGCTGATCCACCCCCTTGATCTTCTCTAGCGTCGTCACCGACCGAGCCACCGATTTAGAATCTTCGGAACGAAATTCTGCGTCCGACTGCCACGACCGGCCGAAACTGTCGGTGTGGTTAGTGAATCCAGGGCCCCACTGATCTGACCCGCAAGAGAGTCTCCCATAGTTAACCAGAAGAACATTTTGACCAGTCCCATCCGCGTCATAGGAAGAGGGATCGACTTGTAAGACTTCGAGCGAACCTACAATGGGAGGATCAGTAGCGATGCTGTAAAAGCAAAAATCGAGCTCGCCGTCGCGGATAAAGGCAAATAGATCAGAGTAAGAGCCATCGCCAAGGAGATTCTCGGGCCAGGGAGATCTCCAAGAGAAGACGAGAGTGCCTTCAACGGAGACATCGAAGGACGGAGAATGAGACTTACCGTCGTAGTTATCATAAACGGTGAAAGTCCTAATATAGTAACGACCGGCAGGGAGAGGGATGACGTAGCAATTCTTCTTGCCAAAGGAAAGAGGGAAATACCTAATAGTCTTCTCAGCAACGAGATTGAAGCGAAGAGGCTCGGAAACAACGGCGGTGTTTCCACCGGAGTAAAAACGATCAGGAAGCCATGTACGATTGAAAACGTCAGTAGTACCTTCAGGACTGCCACAGTCAATGAAGAGAGAAGTATCTGCAAAGAAAAGAAAATAAGATTGTCAGTTCATCATCGTAATCAGATCTAGAGGGAAAGAGAGAGAGAGACGTACTGAATGGGGAGGAGATAGAGAAGGGAAGGATGAGGAGGAGGAAGATGGAGAGGGAGAGGAAGAGGAAGGAGGGAGAGAGGGGCATTTTGGGAAATAGTTAAAATCAAAGATGTGGGAGAGTGAGAAGAGTAAAGGAGGGCATGTTTTGATAAAGATTCAACTTGGCCAGGAGAGCAATGAAGGCGAGATTAGCGGGTGGACTTTCGTCATTAAGAAGACATTTATTTTACACACTTGTTTCTGCTTCCTCACTTCATTTCCCCTTTTTCCCTATATTTATGGACCGCTTTTTTACCTCTTTTTTCTTTCAATAATTCTATTTTAACTAATTATTGGTTTTTTCAATTATAGTAGTTTTATTTCTTCAATTAATGGTATACACAAAATACGAGTAGATAGATAGTGCCAAAAATGGAAGTGAGAGAGTTAAGTTTTTCCCTGTCACAATGACGTGGCAACCATGCCACTATCAGACAAATAATTAACCAACTATATATTCACCCTTAATCCAACTAAACATTTATCTCTCTTATTTTTCAACCTTAATGGAGTATTTGGTGAGTAACTAAACTAAGTCAAACTAATCTTGTGATCATGGTGCCCACTTTGTTATTATCAATTTTAGTTGGATTATAAGTAGTTTGGTCAACAATAAATACAAGTATGAATGATAGATAAATAGAAGTGAAGTACTTGTTACAGAGAGAACGTGAGTTGGGTTAATGTAAATTACTAAAAATTCTATGCCCGTGACTCACTCCTTCACATGCTTGTCTTTTTCTGTACAACACATTCTATAAAACATCGACAAAACCCCGTCACTCGTTTTTCTCTGAGAACCATTGACATGTGGCCTCACATTTAATCGGCTCTAAAGCCCAGCCCGTTACTTTCAAAACATACATCAACAAGCCCAAACTATTTTTTTTGTTGCCGTCTCAACGAGTAACACTAGAGCCACAACTAAGCCGGTGCAAAATATTCCGATTTGAAATTTTATCGAGCATTCGAGCCAAAGTGAGTTGGAGGGTACTTACTCGGACCGAAACTCATACTAAATTCAAAATATTCGAATGAATCCTTTATGTACAAAAAATCAAAGAAAATTTATGTATTCGAAACCAGGTAGATATTTAAAAAACACTTATGTACCCATAATTATCAGCAAAATTAGATTTGAAATAAATCAAATATTAAAATACATGGAAGGTGTCTCGCGCTTCATGTCAATATGTTAAATCTTATGTGGGCAATGAAATGCTTTATTGATAAGGGATGACAATGTTCACAATTTATCAAAGACAATGTTTACAATTTATCAAAGATTTTAAGAAGTTGCAAAGTATGATTCAACACCCGTCTGACTAGCGAGCGTTTTCTTTCTAGTTGAAAGCTTTTGCATATCTTATTGAATTTAAACTTGATTTTGGGCTATGCTTAATAATGGGCTCAAATATCCTTATTGGGCTAAACCCAAGAAGTTAAGTTAAGGTTCTAGAAACTCTCTAGAAAAATCATAAAAGATCATCACCTCCTCAAGTGTTCTAGAGAGCTCTTT
>OVBE01006044.1:0-20544 GCA_900406425.1 Iberis pinnata
AAGTTCAAGGATGCTTTGAGTTATCTTCGTGTGAAGAGTGCTTAAGTCAGTCTAAGAAACTAAGTTATGGACTACATAAGTTTATTAAAAGAGAAGAAGTTGTGTGGGTTTGCACATAGTTTCTGTGATCAAGAATTTGATTGCAGAAGATGAGTGAGTTTACTCATGTATCCGGAAGTTGGAATCCAAGCTAAAGCTAACTCAGGATTAAGTTTCAAGTGAAGTTTAAGATCAAGGTGGAGAATTGAAGAATAATGCTCTTAAACATTAGTTATTTCTCTAAGTATATAAGTCTCTCTCTCTCAGCCAGAAGGTTTAAGGGTTAAAATCAAATCCTGGTTCAATTCAAGTTGTAATCGGTTTAGTTGATTATAAAACTAAACCGAAATTTTGTTAGAATCGGTTAAAGGTCGTTAGGTCGTTAAACGATCTTCTTCCTTATAAGAACAGAGTGCGTGAGAGAGAGAGGTAGATTGATTCGTCGCTAAGAGAGAGAGAGGTCAATTAGAAAGCTTGTAACAACCATTGTTAAGCTCGTTTTGAGCTGAGAGTTAGTGGATTCCGAAGTAAGCTTCCGGCGAGACGTAGGGATTCGTTCCCGAACTCGTATAAACGATTGTGTATCTCTTCTCAAGTTCTTTGCGATTCTTTCATTTTTGACAAATTGATCGGAGTTGATTGCGATTAAGTATCAGGTTAATCCGCACATTGAAGCTATAGAATTAGCTAAGGAAGCTGATGCATTTATCGCTGTAGAAGAGCTAGAGAAGCTAGAGATCGCTAGAAAAGTCATTCATACTGATGTGATCGTGACAAGTCCCGAGGAAGTAGACCTGGAAGCTGAGCTTGAACTTGAGTCAGAACCAGAGCCAGAAGGAAGAATCACTCGTTCTAGAGCCAAAGAGCTAGCCAAGAAGATTCATACACGCTCCCCGAGGATTCAATGGATTCAGAAGCTTCTGCAGACGTGTACAACGTCATCACTTTCAGCCTGATCAACGAACCAAGTAGCTATGACTAAGTAGCTAAGTGATGTGATTTGTACACTTTTCCTTGGTGGTGATTTTGGTAGGAAGGAGGTTCGCCGTTTTTCACGAGGTACTACATAAACAATTGAAACACCCAATTTAATACACTAATTGTTTATCTTACCTACTTAAATACATAAACTATCAATCGTATACTCATTTTACATAGATTCGTTATTTGCAGTTTAAGATACCATTAACTTTTTGTAATCAAGAATCAATCAAAATTCGTTAAAAATCCAAAACATTGAAAAATAATATAAATAATTTAGAAAATTTTAAAAAAATTCAAAATTACCAAAAAAAAAGAAAATAAGGATTGGGTAAGGCGGATATGATTCATGTAAAGATCGGGTACTTAGAGTTAATACATGTTTAATACCCAAACTCGTGATATGTCTTTTACAAACTCTCTCACTTCAAGCTCATACTCATAATGGTTTTCTCATCAGCATATAAATTTGATGATGATTTCATGTGCTAGCTATATGTCTTACCTTTGATAACCTCCTTATCAGCATAGTTGATACTACCTCCGTTCCGGAAAGGAGAATGTATTAGAATTTAGTTTTATTTCTAAAAGAATGATGTTTTAGGTGAAAACATTTTAAAAGAAAGGCATAAAATAAAGCAAAAATTGTTTTTCTTAATCTACGTAAAAACTCCAAAACATCCTCTTTTCAGGAACGGAAGTAGTATTTCTTATAAACGACGGACTCCAAAAACTTAATTTCTTCGAAAAAGCTTGCATCTTGATCTGCCAAAAACGAAAAACTTATCCAATAAACTTGTTGATCTTAAGATTTATATTAGAAATCTCTTCACCAAGATTACAAATTTGATGCTCTGTAATATCAGTTTGTGATAGCGAATGCGAGAAGATCAAACATAAAACAGTAAAGAACACAACATTTAAAATTTGGTTCATCAAATTGGTTACGTCATCGAACAAAAGAAGAGATTTTTAATTAAAGACTGATTTCAGCAATGCATATTAGGGATAAGTATAAATAAAGATAAACCATAGTTTGAGTTACCCATATTGTTTGGGTAGTATCGCCTCCTCTGACCCCGTTATCCTACTATAATTAAACTCTTATTCTCCAGATGTATATGTCAGTTTTGCAACATATCTCGAAAGAAGAAATGAAACGAGCTAAGGAAGTGACCAGAGAACTATGCTGCAAGAGTGAAGGAAACGTAAGATTTGAACTGATAAAAAATAGCAAAATATGTCTTAATATTATAAGTTATTAAACCAAATCAATAGTGTTCATTTAAAGCATCTTCAAATGTCAAAAAGAGTTTGTCTTGAATATAAGTAGAAACAATCATACAATATGTTACAACAACAACAAGGAGGAGATGCAAGAAAGAAACAAAGGGGCAGTCTTTAAAGGACTAAGCTAAAAGCTACCATTGAAAGCTTTTTGAGAAGTTGTGATTCACCTCAAAAACGACTCCATAACATCAGGGAACAAACCCGAATTGCTTCCAGAGTTGTTGTTCCTAAACTCCATTGGTTGTTGATCGAGCGATGTCGATGATGATGAAGAATCCATTCTTGCTGGCAATGTATAGCTTCTTCTAAACTTATGATGAGTTTCAAGGCTCAAGAACTCATTCTGGTTTTCGAGATTCATCGGATTGAAGAGAAGCCTACTAGCTTCATCTGAACGGCCAGTCAAGGCATTGTATAAAGATAAACCAGTGGGCCATTTGATGTCTTCTTCATGTTCCTCCATTGGAGGAGGAAGCATCTGAGGAGGAGCATTACCTTCTTGAAGGAAACCGAACCTAGTTGATTGGTTTTGGAAACTAGGGGAAGGTAACAGTGGAGGATTTGATTCCCAGTTTAAACCTTGAGACTGAGGCTGTTGGTTTGGAACAGATGATGAAGACGAAGATGAAGAGAAGAGCTTTGAGAGGTAGAAACCTGATCGATAACCAATTGATTCAAACGTTTGTCTCATCCTAAGCACAAAATGAAGATCTTCTGGAATCTGTAAGAATAAAACAATAACTGATCACACAGTCGAATTTTGAACTCTATGTGAAATCATGTATTATTCGTTTAATGATTTGTAAATATTAATTGAAACTATGTGTTATTCGAATAATAATATATTAATTTTAGCACCCCTAAAGATTGAAAAACTCACAATCTTGCAAGAACCTAGCTGTAACAGACCATGTCCAGCTTGAATTACTGCAATAGTCTGGACAAATTTAAAAAGGTAAAATCAGGAACATTAATCAAAGGTTGGAAAAAAGATGTTTGTTTGTTGACCTGGATGCCTGATTCGAATTGGTCGGTCCATTCTGGAGGAAGCTACAATAAAAAAAACATTTGACCAGACAAAACAAGATCATAAATCACTCATCTAACAAAAAGAAAACAAAGACTTTGAAGAACTTACAGCATCGAAAGAACTTTGCCAGTAATTAGCAAGACTGGGTTCAGATTCAGATGGTTCTTTAAATACCCATTTGTGACATTTATCAGAAGCAACTTTACCCATTAATCTGCATATATCAAATATTAACTTGACATATATATATATTTTAATCAAGAATTTGCTAAAAAATTAAGAAGTGTTTAGGGGTGTGTTTATATAATCTAATTATCATCATCATAATTACTTATATAACCACCTACCCAGTACCCACCCTTCTCCATAATTATACAACTGAATTGACATCTTGCTGAATGCTTTTCTCACAAGATCTTCACTTTCAATGTCTCCTCCTCCTCCACAAAACCCATCTTCCCACATCAACATCCTTTTCAATTAAATCACAACACACAAAACACACAAAATTGTTTCAGAACAGAGATCTTGACTATGTTTCTGTTTCTAACAGTAAGAGAACTCACAAGCTGCCACTTTCATCACCAATTTTGCAACCATTACCACCACGGACCCTCCTGAAATCAGAAACAAAACAATAAAAAAAAGCTAAAGAAAAAGATTGATGAACAGAGAAAAACAGAGAGAGAGAGAGTGTACGGTCGGGGACGAATGGTCCAGAAGACAGAGTAAGTCCAGTCGGAGTTAAGACAGACGCTTCTAAGTGCTTCATGAAGTGCCATCATTCCTACAGCATCTTTGCTTCTATCTCCTTCTGAGCCCACCATCTCTCTTTTGTCTCTCACTTTTTTAACCCTTCACAATTCTCTAAGGAAACACCTTCTTTTTGTTAAGAATCATCACAACTTGTTAACTCTTTAAACTCTTCTGCTTTCAACTAATATTTTAAAACTACTAAAGTAGTACTGTAAAGAAAAGAAAATATGTTATCTTTCTTTGTGAGAGCAAAAGAGTTTGTCAACCACAGAGTATCATCTCTCTCTTACTTTCTCTCACTACTGTTTCTTTGTTTGCTTCCAGTCTTTAAATGAACAAAATTATGTTAATCGAAATCCCGGCGACAAGTTAGGGCTTAGCCGTTTAAGGATATATAATTATATAATGGAATCAATTATTTATTTATTGGAATTTCCGTAAATTATTATTTTCTGTGATTAATTCCACATCAACTTTGATTATACAAATATACTACTAGTGTCACATATCTAAGTACCAATAAAACTAAAAAATTAATCTGTTTTGTGTAAATTATGGACGATGAAACCGGCAAAAGATGTGTAACAACATAAGAGGGAAGAACATTTACAATTAACTTGTCTAACAAAATTTTGATTTTTTTTTAATCGTGAATAAAGTCATGAAGGTCTTCTCAAAGCTAGGTAGAATTAGAATAACTCATATTTAGAGATAATTTTGACAATGTCTCAAGCAACAAAATTTGCTTTGGAAGAGGTTGCAAAGAAGAGACAAGATGCAAATGATCCAGTGACTTTTGATATCTTCTAAAGTAAGCGTACATACTTTGGCATGTTGGATGGATGATTTTTTGCTTCGACTACCAAACCAAAGTCACAATAAACTTCTATAACTCTCAAACGAAGGTCTTACATGTTAGTCATATCCCAAAGAATGCATTGAAGTTATGTCTCAAAATTATTGCGAACTGGTAGAAGGGCGTCTCTTGCATGAAAGGATACGTCCCATGCGGCATTTCGAACTATCCAGGCCCCACCTTCTAGAAATCTCCACTGGACCATGATGTACGAACATTGCACTTTAGAACTTCTGAGGATGGTATTGTCCAATGTGATTCACTCTTATCCACGCGGAAGCACGTTCGCCTTTGTTCCAATTAAAATTTTTCGTAGATATTATCTAATGCTCTGCCTCTTCTTGAGCTAAAGAAACCAACACTGAAATATCATTTTGTTTATTTCTGATAACGAACACATTTCAATTTTTCATATTTCTCTTAAAATCCAAGGAATCGATGCCCTAGATTTTCCATTTATACCAACCTCGGTCATTATGTGAATCAAAGTTTATATATCTTGAATTATAGAGTTTGTAAGTCCTTGAGTGGAACCCGATATTGCAGCAAGTTGTCAAATCTTTGTTGCAATGATGCATTCAAATAACACATGGTTCACTGTTTCATACCGAACATCACAAAGTATGCACCGTGAATTTGCTTGTAAATTGTGAGCATGTAGACAATCAGCTACCGCTAAGGCCCCAAAGAGGGCCCTTCACATAAACATTTTAATTTTTGGTACGGTCCTAAGTTTTCACATTGTTGACTTCAAATCATTGACCAACCATTGGTCATGAGTCAGATTCAAAACTTTTTCCTTAAGCTTTGTAATCAACCAACTACCACTTTTAACAATATATCGACCATCAGCTGAAAATGTCCAAATATGCTTATCGAAGAGCTGTATGTTGGGAGTTAAATAAAAAAATTTCAAAGCATCACCCGAAAGGAATAATTGATGAATCTTTGATATATCTCATGATCTTTCCCTAGTAAGTAAAGAGGAAACCTTCAAATTTACATATGTAGGTGAATTTAGACTTTGAGATGATTGTGGTTCATTGTCAAATAGTCATTTGTCAGTCCAGACACTTGTATTCTTTCCATTTCCAATGTTGTTCATCAATCCTTGTACCAATAGTTCTCGTCCAAAAATTATACTCCGCAAAGCGTAAGAAGGTTATGTTCCCATTGACCCTTCAAGGAAACCTTTTTGGGGAAAATATGTTTTAAATAAAGAAAATTCAGTTAATTCTGAAGGAAAAATAGACTACTTAGATGAAAAACTATTTAAATAAGTTATTTAGAATTCGGAATAAATAAAGAACAAAAGAGTTCTTTCTAAATAAGTCACTACCTGACCCAGATAAATCTAAGAAGTACTTCATGAAGATGGGACAATCTCCGCTTCAAACTCTTGAACCTATAATACTAATTGTCTCATCAACACATCCTAAACCAATTGACATGTCCTCCTTTTTCATGAAATATCCACAAAACAAGTAAAAGGGGATCCAAAACCAAATTCATTACATTTTATGTAAGGCCATGCAGGCCAAAAAGGATATCTGGCTCTAACGAGCTATGCGCTCGAGTCCACTTTTTATATTCTCTTGTTGCAATATTTTAGATAGTTGGTGGTTCTCATATCTTCTTTTTAAAAAGACCTTGAAATTTTCAAACTCAAAATGGAAGAGATATCCTTGGAGTCAAACAAACCTATGATTAAATACACATTTCACATATCCACATCTTTTATCAATAACTTAGCTACCTTTAATTTTGGGTTCCCTACAAATCCTCGATTACGGCTTATTTTTGGGTGCACTCCCAAAATCAAACTGTCCACCCATATTTTGATTTACTAGCACGAGCCTATTATTCGTCTCAACCCATATATCAAAAGTTTTATGTCTTCTATATACTCTGGAAGCTAATTATGGTTAATATGGCTTGTGTGCTTGGAAAGGAAATACCTTTATAGTATCATCCCTAGAGAAACCTTGTGAAAAGAGAATCAGGTTTCTGATAGTCTCTCAAGTTGTTTAGCCTATAGAGCCTGATTGAAAGGCTCGAAAGATTTAAAGTCCCCTCCCCAAGTCTTCGAAAATAACTTAGACCATGCCACCTAATGAATACCTCACGAACCCACTTTTGAGCTCCATGATAAATTTGTTATCTCACTCGTCAACTTCTGAAGTTTGGAAAACAAAAACAAGATATAATATATGTCAGTATAGCCTTGATAACCAATTTAATAATAAACTCCCCGTTCCCTTAATAGAAATTTTGCAGACTGGCCTTGTTTGTGCATTTAAATTATTATGAACATACAAAAGAATATGAGTTTTTGACCCTTAAAGTTGCTCAAGGACCCAGAAGTATTTCCATGTGATCTTTGAAAATCATAATCTCTATTTAAAAAGAAAAAGTAATCATCCAGATGGATCATTTTCCAAACATAACCATTGGCTTATCAAAATTAATGCATTGTATAAAAGCACATTCACATAGGGTCATAATTTTGCTTTCGCATCAGATTGCATGAAAGTAACTTTACAAAGAATAAACTATTATCCCCAAATTATAAGTGTTAGAGAGGCAAGCATGCTATTGCCATTTTGATTCCAAATATTTTTTCTTTCCTTCGCCTTCTGTAAATTGAATGGCATTTCAATGTAGAGAATAATATTTTAATGATAGGTTCTAGGAATCAGACGATCATATTTGGTCAAATAAGTATGGAGATAGTATGTCTCCTGGCCGTAACCCATATAAAGGTCGCACACCCCCTTCAGCATTCCATCGATGTGGATTTTATAAGAAACCATGGAGACACAATACCTGCTCTTAGATATTCGAAGATCCAATAATTTCATCATACTCATGAGAGCCTACAAGAAACACCATTAAACCATGTCATAAGCTCTACTCATATTAATTTTGATCGCCTCAAAGATTATTCATGCATCGCGCTTTCGTATTTAAAATGTGGAATGTCTTTTGGGACATAAAATCTATCAAAGATAACCAATCCTATGACAAAGACCAATTGAGTCTTTAACAATCAACATGGAAGGTTTCATTTTAGATGTTGATAGAGAACCTTAGTAATCGCCTTATAACAAATATTATATAGACTAAATGCCTGAAATATTTAATTTCCTTCGGCCTATCCAACTTTGAGATAAGGAAAATGTTAGTATCATTTACACGAGTATCAAAATCCCCCCTCTCCAGACAACATCTCCACCACATGAGATTTCACAATATGTCAATATCTCTAATAAAAGAGAGTTGTCATTCCATCTGGGGATAGCGCTTTTTTAAGAAACATTTCTAATAAAGCTTATTTGACTTGTATGGGTATAGTACTTTAGCTGTTAATTGCCCGTTTATTTCCTTATTACCACTATTTTAATAAAGAGACATGACAAGATCGATATCTACCACTATCGAGCCTGTGAAAAAGACTAAAAGTAACATGTTTCGTGCTTTTCAATATCTTTCTCCTTATATTTCCATTCTATAGTCCCCCTCAACAAGTTGATGATAAAAATTATGAGCGTGACGTTGAGTCGTGGCGACATGGAAAAATTTTGTATTACAATCACCTTTTCGCAACCAAATAACGTGGTTTATCTGCTTCTAAAACAATTCTTCCTCCATTATTGCTAGCCTTAGGAATTCTCATAATCAAATATTTCTAAGATGGATAACATCCCCATAATGGGCTAGATCTATTTGAGTCATGTGCAACTCCAAATCAACAGATGAATTGAATTGTTCATGCCTACACCACTAATAAATGTGCTTGCAAAAATTTCTTATACGATCAACAATAGAAAAGATATTTACAAAACCATCATTTCTCAATCTTTTTTCACTACAAAAAATGATGCAAGCCTTATATTTGTTGATTGTTAAAATGAAGAAGTATAATGCAATAAATGGTAAACACTCAACACGAGAGTGCAAGAACATTGCATGCCACTTCTCATTTCCCAAAGCTAAATCCATGAGAAAGTGTAATGTAGTTCATCTTGATCCCTCCATCATAAAAAATTGTTTCCAGTAAACGAAATCGATTATCCCGCAACACACTTTCAGCAAAAAAGCAATGTTCTTTTTTCCATCGTTGCTACAATTACTACAATCATATGGAAGATAAAATTTATTTCAGGAACATTCAAATTGTCCCCGAAAAAATTTCGTCAACGACACTAGTTATGCAAATTGTTGATTGTTGAATATTTCAGCGACATAAATATGGTTATCATCATCATTGAGTGTAAATCTTCATCATCATTGAATGATACTCTTCACAAAATTACATACATATTTCCACATATCAATCTTTTCAGTAAGTGTCACTTAGTGGCTAATAAAAAAACATGGCTGAAATTTAAAAATAATTTTTTATTTATTTCATGTCATCCCAACCTGTTTTTTGTGGTATCCTAAGATTTCGTTAAAATAACCAACGGTGGCCCATGATTTAAAACCAATATGAGTTAATTTGTTTTAGATGTTCCCTAATAGATGCAACAGTTAGCTACAATAGAGTCACCATAAACAAAAAAGATAGTAGTTTTATTATCATTAATTATAACAATAACATCAATTATATTTTCATACAAATAAAGTACTTGAACACAAAAACAGATAAAACTGATAAAGTTAAATATCCAGTGACACATGAATGACCTATATGAGCTTGAAAATCTTTGAGAAACCCTTACTTTGATTCGTTTCGATAAGAAAAATCAATCATGGAATATTATTCACCAAAATTTTCGTTACCACTAACTGTCAAGAAGTTTCTCGCTCTCTGATAGTCCCAACTTATAAGCATTCAAGTATCTACAGGTGGTTTCCCTCAATCACCTGCCTTTCTTGATCCTCGAATTCTTTCCTCTCGAAGGGGACTATCTACGAGTAGGATAGTAACTTTTCAAGATGAATATATGGTTTATCTTTAACGGTGGATGTTTGTCTCCTTTAATTAGAACCTTGAAAAGGATTATGACCAATCTTTTTCCACACATGGAGTGCCTGGAATTAATGGTCATTCTTCTTTCCTTTAAATATATAACTCTAATCCTGAGTTACCAAGCACTTGAGAGTAAAAATTACATCCAATGGGCCTAGACTGATACCCTCAAGAATTGTTAGATGAGTACAAAACTGATGAGCCTGACTTTTTGGCCCAAAAGCCCCACTGAAAAAAAAAATTCTAGAGGTCGCACATTTAAATCACTGGTAATCACCAATGATGTTGTAACCACTACCACTTCTCACAGATATGAGATCTCTCTACCCTCCATCTATGTATTTTCCGTTACTGATCTGAAAACCTAGCGACTCGGACTTGTGGTTGACATATCAATCAACTAATTAGTCTTCTCATCAAGTTCTTTCAGACCATGTGACATGGTATGCACCCAAAGCCTCCTCAAAGATAAGTGGATGTCGCATGTGTGGCCTCAAGTTTCTTTTTTGCCACCCATCCTTCGTCACCGCCATATTTCCTAGTTTGCCACCAAATTCTAAATCAGAAGGACCACCATTCTCAAATTTTCTCTTGGTTCCCCCATTGTCTTCCATGTGCCTCTGATGTTGCTTCTATCATCGGTTTCCTTTATCCGACGAAAAAGGACATTGCTTCATGAGTAAACCTCCAGAAATTTTGCAATATCCTTGAAGCTTTTCATACTTCAGCACGACCATAATTTATATTATTATTATGGAATCCAACCTCTCTCTTAAAAAGTGACTTCTCACACTCGACAGCAACTCGCATCCTTTCCAATTTGACATCAACTTCCATAATATCTTCCAACTGCTCATCCAAATACGAACTCTCTTCTACCATGTATTTTTTTGAAACTCCTCTAACTCGGATATAAAAAGGGATCATTGTAGGATAGTCTTCTCGGACTTTTGGATTTCACCACTCTTATGCACGCATCTAGCCATTATAGTGAAACGACCTTTTATCGAGGACCATATGCAAATCTTCTTCCTTATGTAACTTAAAAAGAAAATGGCTATGACTTCATTCCATGTCTTGAACATGTCCTCTACACAACAAGACATATGGAGAAAATAAATTGATGAAGGATCTTATTTGGGTTGTTTGAATTTCTATGTTCATCACATTTTCAACTAAGATTCACTCAAAACTTGAAATAATGATAGAATTATCAGAATATGGAATTTGCAAGTTGTCGTAATTAATATAACTTTATCTCCACATCAATTTGAAAATCATAAATATTTCGATCACTTTTTATTGTCAACTTAGTTTTTAATATTATACTCCTTCCGTTTCAAATTTTTTTAAAAAATGTTTTAAATTATGTGTTGTTTTCACTTTTCAATGTAGATTTTATTGTAGTCTTATTACTTTTATATTTGGTGACTATTTGTATTCTGTAAAATTATAAATTATTGGTCGATTTTTTTTGGAATATTATTTTTATTTAAAAAATAAAAAATAAATTATTTTCTTAATTTATGTGTAAAAACTTTAAATTATGAATATATTGAAATAAAGAGAGTATTATTATATTTCATGTTAAAACTACTGAAGTTTTATTACAAAAAATAGTGCTTACCAAATAAATTCAACTACTCTACAAATACATAAATTTTTGAAATAATTACAAATTATATTAAATATATATGCTAAAATGATTAGTATGTATTTAATATCGGTGGTGATTTCAAATTATCCAACAAATTCAAAAGCTCCTAATTTATTTAATATGTGCTTATGCAATTATGACACAAGATCAACATTGTTATTTTATCATCTTGGCACCCCCATTTAAGTACAAACATATTTTTCATAAGTTTTAATCAAAAACCAGTCTTGTGAGTTTCCAAAAACAATAACAAAGGTACAAGTAGAAAACAAAACTCTTTGCATATTTATTTATTACAAATAATATATGTAATACTTTCAGAAATTAACATGAATAAAGTTTGTCAAAAATGCATATTTGTCCAAAAAAAAAAATTGGAAAATTTGAGACGGTGGGGACAAGTATTATCTTCTTTCTGGCTAGCAAGACAAATGTAGGTGTTGAGGTATGACAAAAGTGGTTCTGTTTTTGTTTTCCCTCTCATCACTCACTTCCATCTATCTTCAAATTATTATTTTACCCTTGTGCTCTCACATAAATTACTATCCAGAACATATTTTTATTTATTTTATTTTTAATCATTTTGAAAAATAAATGAATGTGGACGAATTCATTTCCATCTTTTTTAATAAGGATTTTATTATTAGATATAAGTAAATATAGCACATACAAAATTTTAACTCTAAACAAAACAGCTAAAACAAACTGGTCTAACAGTCCAATCCAATTCAGAGATTTTAGAAATATAAAAGACTCGAGCCCAAAAATAAGTTTGAAAATCCTAGAAAAAAATAAAAAATCTATCATATCTCAATCGCCGTTGTGGACCTACGAATTCGTCGGAATTGGCCTCCGACCGACGGAATTTTGCCTCCAACAACCGTGGTGGCTCCGAGATAACGATTTGAGATGATCTTCGTCGCTACCCACGCAAGCGTCGGCTTTTCGACAGAGGGAGTAACTGGTCAGATAGAAACTCACAATGGTTTCAGAGTTGGACGAGTAGTTTTTTGGTCGCCTTGGGTATGAGTCGACTTCCAATCAGAGATGGCTTGACGACGCTTCTAGGCGGTTGTGGTCCCTGGCACGGCCACCGAGAGACGTCACTTCCACTCGTTTTGAAAATCGATCCAAATACTGTTACGAGATCCTTCCACTCTTCATACACCGACGTCCATGTATCTAAGCGACGGTAGATCTGGCCGAAACCACCGTCTTAAAGTTGTTTTGCCTTCGACTGAAGCCTTAGTAAATCGTGATGAGAGGAGAGTAGCAGGTTCTATAACACCATGAGAGAGCGATTGAATGGGTAAGCTCGTCGCGGTTAGATCTTACCAACAAGCTTAAAAGTCGTGGCGCAAGTGGTTGTGGCTCAATCGACGAGAACGAAAAGTCGTTCAAAACTCTATATAGATCTTACCGCCTAAAGATTTAGAAAAAAAAGATAGTTGATGAAAACTAAGAAGAGAGAAATTTTTTCTTTAATATACGTTGTATCAACCACATTTGTTCTACAACTTTTTTGTTTTACAAACCGCATTAAAATCATATTACTCCGAATGGATATTTTTCTACACTGCTCAATCTACTGTCATCATTCAAACTCTTTATTAGTTTTGTAGTTGTCAACATTAAAAATACTTTATATATACCTCACAAATATTGCAGAGTTTTTTTTATCAATAAGTTTTGAAGCATGTGGTCGAGTGATATTTGAGACAAAGTTATATTATATATTTTAATTTTTGTTTTTGTTAAACTTTTTTTTTTCGAATCTTAGCGAAATATGTACTAAACCTATTAAGTTTTTTTAATCGATTAAAAAAACTAATAGACCAATGTCACGATAACTTTTTAAATTGAATGTACTGTTGGTAATAATCATATGAAAATTTGAAAATAAATGGTTTTCCTTAGAATATCTCTAATCTAACTCCATTTTAGAATAAAACTCTATTTAAAATGATATTTACTCTATTTTTCACTTTAAAATAGATTTTTTTTTTCTTTCACTCCATTTAAATAGTAATTCTAATCGCCAACACATTTTAAAGTTAAACTATTTTTATTTGTAAAATACTCCTATATATATCATATATTTATTTTGTTACCAGTTTAATTAATATTTTTAATTTTTAAATTAAATAAAATCAAAATCAACATTTAAAGGATATAATAAGCACAAAAATTTTAACTTAAAAACGCAATAAGTAACAACATAAAATATAAACACAAATTTAACCAAATTGATACGAGTCATTTAATTTAAAAATATACAATAGAAAACAAAATATAATAAACACATAATTGAACCACAATTATGTTATTTTTAGTAATTTATTATGCAATAAAATTTTAATTATATAATAATTTGTTATTTAAATAACATATCATTTTCTACAAAACAATTGAAAAAATAGGATCATATTGTAAACTTTACAAATATAATATAAAATTGTAAATTATAATAAATTGATAATGAAATATATTGAGCAATAGGTTGGAGTAAAACTCAACTCCATATTAGATTATTATGAAGTGAAAAATAAATAAAGTAGAGGGTTAGAGATTTCCTTATATTGCATTATAGAGTTTAGTTTACAACTACCAAAAGAATTTGTGTTTGAAATAATAATTTCATTGGAAAAAATATGTCAAATATAAATATAACTGAAAACGTAAACAAACAATAAAAACACATAATACTTATTTATAATTGAATAGTAGATTCTTTATGAAATTTATTTGTGTAAAACTAGTTAATTTCGCAATGTATCAGAGAAAAAAAACATGTTTCCATCATAAACCAATTCATAATCAAGTGAAATAATCTTGTTACAATAATAAAGAAGTGTATATATGTGCATATTAATCTAGTTGAACCAAGGAAAAAGTCAGTGCATATGACCATCTGTTTATATAGCAAGCTAATAAATAATATAAGTGATGTTAATGAAAGACTTTGTTATAGACAACTTAGAGATAAAGTGATCAGAAATAGAAAAATAGACCACCTAATGACTGAGACGAGATCTGTGTAGATAAATTAATTACAAAATGTAGTACTAATTTGATCAGTTTAATTAAGAAAAGAATGAACTCAAAAGCAAAAGGGGTCACGTGCGCACGTGTCGTGAGCAGTGAGTCGGTGCGTCACTTATCGTGAGGAAAGCACGAATCGCGGGACAGTGCTTTCTCCGCCTGCGACACACTCTTCACAACACCACGCGCCATCTCACGCTCATCCTTCAAAGCTTATCAAACTTCAAAAAATCTTAGACCATCTCCAACAATGTTTCTTAAGGGTTTCTTAAGAATAAAATATAATAAAATGTTAAGAAATTTGGAAAGAGAAAGTACTTAAAGTTTTTATATAAGAGTTGACTCTTGCACTATTTACACATGTTTTATTCTTGGATTTCTTGCACTATTCACATCTTTTTTAAAATAATATTATTATTTTTTTATTAAGAAACTTTTAAAAGTTTCTCTATTGGAGATGCTCTTAGTAACTTTGGTTCAATTTTAGATAGAGGTATATTTTAACTTCAATAAATGGCTTTCTCAATGATTAATAAAATTTCTCTTAATGAAATTGGTGAACAAAAAAAAAAATGGCTTTCTCAATTCAATTAACTTCAACCCTTTGATCATTTGTAATATGTTAGATCAAAAATCTTCAAACAAATGAAACTTTTTAATTGGGACTATATCGAATGTATTGTTAGGAAGCATAAATTATCTTCGTTAAATAAATTAAAATTTTGTGAGAAATAATTTTGGTCAAGTAGTTGTGTTTTCTGTATTTGAATGAAAGCTATTATTTGTTCAACATATATTATCTCTATTATATAGTGGAATTAGAAAAATGAATAGTGTAACATTGGTGATATTTTACTCTAAATATAGAGTTTGAAGGTAGATTTAGAGCACAAATGAAAATCCAGACAACAACTTGCATGAGACAAAATTAATTTGATACATGACAAGAAAATGAGAAACTATAATTTTTAAAAATACTTATAAATTATAATTTATAAAAACGTAACTTTATCTTTTTAACTTAATTTCGTAACATTATCATGTATCAAAATTCCATTAGTTAAATATTTTATGTAATATAATAAACATTATTTACAGAATTTTTATAAAGAATAATAAAATATTATGTATGTAACAAATATAAAATATTATGTGAAACTATATTTTTAATTAGAGTGAAAACTATATATATATATATATATTGAATATTATGTGTTTATTATTTATTAAAAATAAAGATGTCATTAATTTGAAATTTAAATTAACTAAAATTTAAAGTATAAATAAATAAAAGAGTGCAAAAAATCGAACTCTCAACTTTAGCTTCAAGAGATTGAACACTCACCACTTAAAACACAAAGTACTAACTCAATACTTTTTATATATTGTATAAACATTTATTACATAGTGGCCATAAAAAAACAATGGAAAGAGGCTCAATATAATTCATCCTCATAGGCAGTGGCGAATCCAAATAGTGTCTAGAGGTTCATATGACACCGTTAAAATTATATAATATATATATGTAAATAATATTGAAGTAAACAAGATAGCTTAATTGATTAGATTAGTAGCATTATGAACCTCCATAGGCCATTACTCAAGTTCAAAACTTCCCTTCCACTTATTTTCATTTTTTTTATTCAAATATTTTTTAAAATTATTTTTTAAAATATGTAATTTAAATTATGACCCGATAAAAGTATTTTCTCAATACGCTACTATTCATAGAAGCATATATATACAATGAACTATATACCCAGAAACAAATATACATTGGAGTTATTAGATAATGAACAATGTAATAAAATAGTAAATCTAGAAAGTGGTCTCTAACAACATCATTATTAGGAACATGATAATTTAGAAAGGTAGAAACAATGAAAGAGAAAGTGAACGAAAATGTGTTTTTCCAAAATCAAAGAGACAAACAAAAAGAACTATGGCGCGTGGAGAAGTTAGAGCGCGTCATGTATGAGCATTCATTCAACTACGTTCCGTGTTGACCGACCCAGGCCTCTCGAGTCTCGATCTAACTCCAGTCACGACCGTATCTATGGTGGGTCCTTAATCGTATCCTATTGTGTTTTTATATTAGTATAGTTTACATATATTTTGGTTTGTTTAAAAATTATGAAAAGCAATTCTGAATTCTCTGACGTTTTGAGAAGTCCGTAGTTATAAAAAGGAATTGTTAGACCTAATTATTAAAAACAAAAATTTGAAATGACACATTGTGAAGTAATCCATTGCATCTAATAGTCGAATACCTATTACTGTTCTGTAAAACCACAATAGTCGTAAATACTGCTTTTGATTTCGAGAATTGTTCTTATATTGGGACAAAATGCTTTTTCTAGATTAGCAACTTTGATTTGATTTTGATATGAATATGATAAAAGAGAAAAGCAAGGAATAAGCAATACTTAACTAGAAAGGTAGTCCATAATCCGCTACACCAAGTCGTCTTTTTTTTACTCCCTAGGTTTTATATTATTTTGATGTTAAAGAATTTTGCAGACTAATTAATAAATCACAAAAACATGATTTAATTTAGAAGAGTTTTTTGAAACACAAATTCAATTTTTGTTATATTAATTTCTACACCACAATGGACTCCAACAAAAAAATATTCAAATTCCAAAAATACCATACAATCCCAAAAATACCCTACATTCTTTTTTTTTTTGTCACCATTTGGGCCACAACAAGCCAGCCCAATAGCCAATTCCTGCATAATAGCAGGCAAATTCCTACACTATCGTAGGCACGGAGACTCGATCCCGGATGGGGTGGTGCTACCTACCTCATGTGGACTTATGAATGCCACTAGGCTAAGGCCACTTCCCCACCACACATTCCCAAATGTTTTAAAATATCACAAACCTAAAAAGTGAATTCTAAAAGTTTAGAATTTAAAATTTTGGGTTTGAGTTCTCTGAATAAAGTTTAGGTTTAGTTTTAAAGGGTAGATTTTGGTTTTGGGTTTTTAGGATTTAAATTTGAAGTTTTAAAGTTATTTTAAATTTTGTGGTATTTTTGTAAAAAATGTGGTATTTTTAAAACTTTTGAGAGTGTGGTATCTTTGAGAATGCCTCTTTAATTTATGGGTAAATTTCATGGAGGTGGACTTTGTGGGAAAGTAATTACACTTTGAATGACTTTGTGCTTTTGGTGTACTTGGGTGAGGAAAGAGAAAATATTTGTCTCCACTATACCCTTATTTTTCTATATAATCACACTCTACCTTTTTCTATGAGAGACATGGGTCAGATGTTGACATTTGCTCATTTTTCACCTTCAATAATTAAAAATTAATTACTTGATAATATATATCCAAAAAACTAAAAATTATACCAAAATTCTTAATTTTTTATACTCTATAAATAGGCACTTGTTTTGTTTAATTTGGACACATGAAAAAAAAATTTCATGACGTGTGTGTATATGACGTTATTTATTCAATGTACACAACGATTATTCAGTCTGTGTACAATGATGTATCATTCAGCATGTGTATAACATCATGTACATAATGCTTGTGTGTACAACCTCGCATATCATGCAACATGTGTACAACTTTATGTACACAATGTTTTGTACAAAATACTTGTGTACATCGTGTTATTTATTAAATGTACACATCTAATAATTATCATGATGTACACAAGCATCATGTACACATCATTGTGTACGTGATGCTATGTACATGTTGCATGATACACAACATTGTACATAGAGTACATCATCATTGTGTACGCGTGCATTATTATTGTGTACATCTAATCATTAGGATGATGTATACAAGCATTGTGTACGCGATGCTAAATACATGTTGCATGATAACGACGTTGTACATAGACTGCATCATCATTGTGTACATCTAATTATTGTACGTCATTGTACATGACATTGTACATAATCTGCAATATCATTGTGTACATCTAAGAATTATCAAGATTTACACAAACATTGTGTACACATCGTTGTGTATGTGACGCTATACACATGTTGCATGATATACGATGTTGTACATCGACTGCATTATCATTGTGTACTCCGAATACTTAGCGTCACGTACACAAAACATCGTGTACACAAAGCGTGTGTACGTGATGCTATGTACATGTTGCATGATACGCAACGTTGTACATAGACTACATCATCATTATGTACGACTACATTATTATTGTGTACATCTAATCATTAGCATGATGTACACAAGCATCGTGTACACATCATTGTGTACGCGAAGCTATATACATGTTGCATGATACACAACGTTGTACATAGACTGCATCATCATTGTGTACATCTAATAGTTGTACATCGTTGTACATGACATTGTACATAGTTTGCAATATTATTGTATACATCTAAGAATTAGCAACATGTACACAAACATCGTGTACACATCGTTGTGTACGTGACGCTATACACATGTTGCATGATACACGATGTTGTACATAGACTGCATCATCATTGTGTACTCCGAATAATTAGCATTACGTACACAAAGCATCTTGTACACAAAGCGTCGTGTACTCAAAGCGTCGTGTACACAAAGCGCCGTGTACACAAAAATCATGAAACTTGTGTTTTGTTTTGTGTAAAAAAAATGTCTGTTTATAGAGTACAAAAAAAAAAAATTTGGTATAATTTTTATTTTCAAAAAAAAATATTATCAACTAATTAATTTTAATTATTTATGATGAAAAATAAAAACATCACATCAACCAACACATCAATACCACTCATTTTTTCTCTCTTCCTTTTAAGGACAAAATGGTAATTGATACAACTCAAAGTACATCAAATTCACAAAGTGCACTAAAGTGTAAATACTTTAGATTTATGTGCACTAAAGTGTAATTTATCCTTAATTTATCTATTTCTATAAAATATCATTAATTACATATAATTTGACCAATTAACTATTATTATGTAGAATATGAATGGTTCATAGCATTATTTTTTTCATAACTATATGAAAACATCATTTAATATAAAACAAAATAAAGTCCTTAAAACTTCAATTAAAATAAAACAAAGAGAGTATTATTGCAGTCGTACACAATGATAAAGAGAGTATTATTGCAGTCGTACACAATGATAATGCAATCGTACACAATGATAATACAGTCGTACACAATGACAATGCAGTCTATATGTAATATCGTGTACACAAAGTGTTGTGTACACAGACGCCATGAAACTTTTTTTTTCCTATGTCCGAATTAAACAAAACAAGTGTCTATTTATAGAGTATAAAAAGTTAAGAATTTTGGTATAATTTTTTAGTTTTTTGGATATATATATTTTCAAGTTATTGGTTTTTAAAGATTGAAGGTGAGAAAAAAAAAGCAAATAAGAAAATCTGACACATGTGAGGAGAGAAAAAATGGTAAAGTGTAATTATATAGAAAAATAAGGGTATAACAGAGAAGAAAATTTTTTTTCTTTCCTCTTTAAAGTACACCAAAAGCACAAAGTCACTTAAAGTGTAAATACTTCTCACAAAGTACACCTTCATGAAAATTATATATGAATAAATTACATTCAAGTGTACTTTATCCTAAAGTATTTTCACTTTAGTGGAATTTGTGCTTTCCTTTCATCTTAGTTCACTTTCACTTTGTACAAATACCATTTTGTCCTTGAAAATGTGAGAGAGAAAAAAAGAATGATATTGATGTGATGTTTTTATTTTTCCTCCTCAATCTTTAAAATTAATTAGTTAATAATATATATATTTTTTAAAAATATGAATTATACCAAAATTTATATTTTTTGTACTCTATAAACAAACATTTGTTTTTTTTTTTATTTGGACACAAAAAAAACAAGTTTCATAACGTCTATGTACAAGATGCTTTATGTACATGACGCTTTGTGTACACGATGCTTTGTGTACATGA
>OVBE01006045.1:0-20542 GCA_900406425.1 Iberis pinnata
AATCACACATATATCACGACACTTCAATAAGGACTCACACAATCTCTCTTTTGCAGTTCAAACAAGAACCGCAACTCACCTTAACAAGGTCTGATTTTTGATCGGTTGGATGGATTAAGGCTGATCCGAACTGATCTAGGAACAGATTTGGATTCTCCCTAATAAACTGATCCGTGAATGAACAAGACAGGTTCGGATGGTTTGCTCAAACTGATCCGAAAGTGGTCCAACAAAGATCCGACTTCCCCTTTGATTGATCTTAAACTCAAACTGGTCTTGTTTCTTGATTTGAATTTTTGCAGAACTTTGGTAATGGTTTCGTTTTTGTGTGTGAAAAATGAGGGTCTTGGCTCATATATATAGACTAAAACCAAGCTGGTGGCAGCAGCTTAAGTTTCTTCTAAGGAGAGAAATCAAGGTGGTGTGCGAGCTGCTTGGATTTCTTCTAAGGAAGGAAACCAAGGTACTTGTGAGCTGTGTGCTTCACCTACTAGGCTGGCTGCTCACGCCAACACACGCCTAGCACACTCTTAACACACGCCCACACAAGCTTAAGCAGCTCAATGAGCACTCCAAGCAGGCACCCAAGCTGCTTACTCATCGGTACCAAGCACACACACAGCACAGTCCAGTCATCGGTCCTTCGGTTCGGAACGTACTCACGATCCGATCAAGTGCGGTCTTTCCCAACCAGCTTAAGGCACTTAGTTTATAAGTTAACTTGAATCCAATGGTTCTTGAGTTTTCCTCGGGCCTACTAGTTCACTCAAACTAGTTAGCTTATTGTCCATAATGATTCTCGGCACGACTCTTCCGCACATTCTTGCGAAGTTCTTGTGCGGGTCACTACAATGTCTCTTCCACAATAGACTCAAAAGAGCATCGATATGCTGAAGTAATAAATATTATAAACATAAATATTTGATAATTCGTAAAATATTTTACCAACATTTAATGTGTTTTAACGTGCTACTTACGCTTGAACCCACCCAATTCCGGGGTTTATAAATCTCCATGAAAAATTCTTTCCTAACAGAATGTCCATCAAAGATGTAGTCACTGGAAAAAAAACCAAAACCAACATATGCTTGATGTCTCATTGAAATCACCAATATGTTCAATACTAAATTATGTGTTTGTGCGTACCTTTCTTTATATGATTTCAGCTCCTTCATGAATTTCTTTTCTATGTTCGCATCCAGCCTCGAGAGAGAATGGTTGACCAGCCTTCTGTCCATAAACTTGGGGGTCGTAGAGTCCCTCAATTTTCTCGGGTTTTTTCTATCCCTTAATAACCTTTTTATGGCCCTTTTTGATGTGGAATCCTTAGCCGTTTCACCATATGAACCCCTTGAATCGGATTTTGTTTCCTGTCACATAAATTCCATGTATTAGACCAGCCTGAGTGTGGAATAAAGAAACCATTATAACTACATATTGCACTAAAAACATGTCGCTTACCGTCTCTTCACCAACAATGACTTGTACGTTTCCTTCTTCCGCTCGACTGTCATCTACCTCGTTTGTCTCCTGGTTTTCAGACTGTATAAAAAAAAATTACAAACTTTTGCTATACAAATCAAAGACGATTACCTATAAGTAAATTCTGATGTTTTCCTTACCTCTTCATCTCCACGACCCTCCTCATTTTCCTCATCCACTTGATAGTTCGAGTCACCTTCAAAGCACCCATGTTTATGCTACGGATGTAAAATATTTTCATCAAAATAATTATGTCCCCCGATTGGACATTATGTCCACAATAAAAAAAAATGAATGTCCCCTGATTATACATATATCCACTATATAAAATGAACATCCACGAATATGCATATTTATTTACCAACATGTCATTGTTGTAGTAGGTTCTTGAACCATAAAAAACAATTACTTACTGCTTCTAATGCAAATTTTGTTTTAGGGAGGATGAGTTGCTCATGGACTTGCTCTTGCGCTTGTTCATCCGGTTCCTCAAGCGGTTGTTTGGCCGCTTGCTCAGCCTGAAAACAAATGAAATTTCTAAGCCTTTATGTATAAGAACAATAAAAGATTATAAGTCGGATGACATGTTTATACAATGCATATGCAACTCGTCCACGCAACATTTGTAAAACAAAAAAACTGTCCACAATGTCGCATGGTCCACACATTTGTTCCTTGTAATTTGTCTATCTCTACGAGGAACACATGTCCACATGAATACTTTACTGGCCTCCTCTCCTCCAACTGGTCAAAGAACCTCATCCTCCTGCTCATCCATTGCATCACTCGACTCACTTTCTGAGTCTAAGTCCTCTCCCTGACACAAGATAAAATATGATAATCCACATAACAAGTTTGTTAGTTTGTTTGGTCCATGTCAAGTAGAAAAGTTCTTGAGACTTACCAATTCATCTACTCCGACAATATGTTGGGTCTCAGAGACTTTTTTTTGTTGAACACAAACACCCTCCACCTCCATGTCATTTTGTGTTGATAACTTGGGAATAAGAGGATAATGTGAGATTAATTACTTTATATCAACAAACAAATAAATAATATTTGTTATGCAACGAAAAATATGTCCACCGTACCATTTCACTCGCCTCTTCGCCTCCAACTGCTCCAAGAACCTCTCATGCACCAATGTCCACCTTACTAAAAATGTCAAACAACTTACTTCACTTGCCTTCATGTTTTTATCTTCTCCGCACTCCATTCCCTGAGCTTGTTCGTTTTTTCCTTTGTTGTACACTATGTCCATAAGTATGTTTTGTATGTGATTGCTCTGCACAAAAAATTTACAAAACCATATGATTTAGATCTGAAAAATAAAAATGATACATATCATCCGCAGTTACATCACATATCATTCCCGGTTACATTACCCATAGTCCAACCCTTCGTAATAACGCTTTACTCTCTTTATAGAGAGCTTCATTACTTAATATCCTACACAGCTTGGGACAAGTAATTACCGGTAGTGCAATATTTGGGTGCAGATCATCTGTCACATTTTCACGTTCGTTTTTATTGTTTTCCAACTCCTTATCTGTTATAACCTATAAATATTCCCATAAACTAAAATTACTTTTGTATTCAATTTCGAAACATTCGAAAAAAACAACATACATTACAAAACCAATACGGCATAACTTGTGTTCAAATGAGAAAAACAAAATTTTGGTTTTGAATATACCTTGGACAACACATCTTTATTTGTTGTTGTTGTACTATACTTTGGACGTTGTATTGGGACTACTTCTTGAATCGTGTCAGACGGACATACGTCTTCTTCTCCGAAATCTAAACTCTTACATGTTGTGAACTTATGCAACGTGCATAAGATAAATAATAAGTACTTCTAATCTAACCTGAAAAACGGTGCTTTAAGCGTACAACAAAGATATTTTTTAGTGTAAAACAAACCTTGTCCACATATGGTCTGGATGATTAACCTTTTGTCCATGATATCCTCCATGGACTTCATCCCTATTTTGTCCACTTCCCTCGAATGGTGCATATACATAATTAGAGCATGTTTAAGATAGGAAGTGGTTTTCAGGCATCAACTACACAAAGTATTCTGCAAACATCTTGTTAATAAAGTACTTACATTATTCGATAGATCTTTGATAACGTTTTCCACCTCTAGGTAATCACCAAAATTAGTCTTCTCTTCCATAAATACACCACCTTCGTCTTGCCTTCGAGGTGTAGTCTCCTCATTAAATGTAAAATGTTTTCTTAACGGAACTACATGAGTATTTGTCTTCTCCACATTTTCTCCATACGTGAACTTACCCCCCCCCCTTCCGCATTTAACAAATAATCTCATCCATTATCTCATTCTTCATCCTCAACTTATCTTTCTCGATATGAGCAGCAATATTTTCCGCATGTTCCTCAAGTATTTTGTCACGTATTTGAGTAATCAACTTTTCAGAGTTAGCAAACAACATTTTCTCGACGTGTCTGTATACATCTTCTGCACAGAAAAATTCTTCCTCATCCACTCCCGGAATACCAGATGGATAACCTTGTGTTCCTTCCGGTCCACTTGGTCCAGCCTTAGATGACTCAGCTTTGTCCTGCATCTTTGACTTGTGGCGCCTTTGCATTTTTTTGTTTGTCCTCCTTCTTTTCAATCACAACAATCGGGTCAGTTCAGTTGACCCGCCCAGCCACATATTTTTCTCAAATTATGTGATCAAACTTTCCATGTAGTCAGCCGATGCGCCCTCTACCTCATCCATCCAATAGTCATCTACTTCCGTGTATGTGTGGTCGTCAGACATAAGTAGGAGTGGCACATACATCTGTTGGAAGACAAAAAATATGAAACTTATTCTGAGATCATGCAAAAACTATGCTTGTGGACATAAGTTTGTTTGGTGGACTAAATACTTATGTCTGAAAACTACAGTGAACGTATTAAAAAAAAATGCAACTATCATGCTGGTGGACAAATTATTGAATGCTTAGAATTACCGTTGAAAAGTTCTCCAATTGAATTATGTTCTCGTTGTGGAAGGTCCAACACGCCGACAAATTCATGATAGATTCATGAGTAAATTCATGATCACCTTCCTCGATTTTTGGTAAAATATTCATGAGTGGTGGTATAGCAGCAAAGAAAAATAGCTGCAGCCCAATCGTGAAGCTTCTTCCGTAATCGTTTTTGTTCTTGCATTGTGTACCCAATTTAACCATCTCAATGGTGAAAAGGAAAGAATCACGACCCCGTGGATACTTCTGAAACGCTTCAAGATCCTTCAACATCTCAACAACTCTGCTTGAAGCTCTAACCGAATTTGTTTTGCATAACAAATTACCTTCCACAATCAGTAGAAAAGCAAGCCGGATTCTCCACCATGCTGGCATTCTTCTGGCGGCAGCCACTTTCTTGTCATTTTTCAACCACTCCACAATGTCTTTTATCAAAACACTATGTTTATTACTAGCTATAAGCTTGTTCCAATACGGCTGTTTCGGATCTTCAGGATTTAAAGTCTGTCTGATACTGACTTCTCAAGATATGGTCCACAAGGAAGCCCAGTAGAAATACCAAACTCACACAATGATAAACAAAATGGTTTCCCAGAGAACACAAACCACATCTCGTATTTTCTAGCAGTTACAAGAGAACGGTATAACATCTGGTGGACCAGTTTACCTGACAATGAAGTCGTTCGAACCGAGATGTTTAGTAGTGACCCAAAAACTGAATCTTTTAGTTGGTCCATTGCTTCGGTTCCTTCCAGAGCGTCCACGAGATCAAGAAGGTACTCAGGCTTGGAGTATGAGTTGATCCTACCCCATGTAGGATATCTATCAAGCGCATAGAGCCTACGCGGTAGGTGTGTGGAATCCACCGTTATCTCTTTCTCTATGTCGACAGCCTCACATGTTGCGATGGACAAACTTTTTTGCACCGGGTGGACATCATCGCTGAGTCTGGAATTTGGTCCACCCCCTTTACGACTGCTACTGAGGACCAGATCTGGATTCGTTTCTAAGGCGGCATTGGACGTATCTTTGGGATATGTAGACGTATCATTGGGATCTATGTGGACTCCATCGGCCATCGTTTCCAGATTTCTCGTCGAACCCACATTATGTCCATATTGGACATGATATTTCTTTGTCTTTGTGAATTTCTGTAAAACATGTGGATGGACAGGGTTCTGCGATTGGCTACTTTTTTGGTCCATCAAACTACAAGATTTTTTCTTAACAAAGCTGCCGATATTTTCCGCCAACTTCTCACCGGTTTGCTTACCGAAAGATTTATCAGTTATCGTCGAGGGTTTTCTTACGAATTCATGTCGTTTCTCTTGCTCGAGTAGTTTTTTTATCATTTACCATTGCTTCCCGAGTACGAGTACTGCTTCCGAGCTTCTGGAGGTTGACGGTGGTTGTTTTTCCTGTTGTCGGTTGTTGTTTTTTCAGATGTCGATGGTTGTTTTTCCTGTTGTTTAATCAGTTGTATCACCGGTGGTTTAGTCGCCGGTTTGCTCGAAACCCGTGGCGAGGATCTTTTTGGTGCTTCTAATGACTTTTGTTGTGTCTTCTTCCAGGAATCTTGCCAGAAATTATCTATCGATATCAATATTTCGCAGTCAGAGAGAAGAAGAAAGAGAAAAGTGGATAACAAGAAAAAGTGGATTATTGTTAGTTTACGTTTCTCGATAACAAGAAAACTTTAAATTAATTTTATTTTAATTTAAAAATTTGTTCCGTTAGTTTTAAGGGCCAAGAGAGTAAACTTTCAATATGTGATATATATCATCTAGTATAAGAAAAGTCCAATATCGTATCCAATATAATGTTTTCCAATAATATGGTGTTGGATATAAATTTCCTTTAAAAGTAATCAAATTAAACCCAAGTTGCAAATGAGCAAATGATTCGATTGGAGTCACCTCTACGTCTATTGTATCAACCAAGGTTTGAACTCTGCCATTTTTAACTATGAGAAAACTATTTAAATACTAAGCTATGATGACAAAAAAAAACCCAAGTTCAAATTCTTTTTGGTTTTATGCCAGCTTTTATGATTTTAATTAATTAACTGGACTATCCCAAAACGTAAGGGAATAAACGAAGGCAAAGATTGTGTGTAAAAAACTGATTTGTCTAAATAACCATGGGAACAAAAGAAATCTCTTTTTTGGGCTCAGACACTACCATCTGTAACCAAAGCTTGATTAATTTTTGGGCTCATATTGAAACTTTAAATTAATTTTATTTTAATTTTTAAATTTGTTCCGTTAGTTTTAAGGGGCAAGAGAGTAAACTTTCAATATGTGATATATATCATCTAGTATAAGAAGAGTCCAATATCGTATCCAATAATATGGTGTTGGATATAAATTTCCTTTAAAAGTAATCAAATTAAACCCAAGTTGCAAATGAGCAAATGATTCGATTGGAGTCACCTCTACGTCTATTGTATCAACCTAGGTTTGAACTCTGTCATTTTTAACTATGAGAAAACTATTTAGATACTAAGCTATGATGACAAAAAAGAACCCAAGTTCAAATTCTTTTTGGTTTTATGCCAGCTTTTATGCTTTTAATTAATTAACTGGACTATCCCAAAACGTAAGGGAATAAACGAAGGCAAAGATTGTGTGTAAAAAACTGATTTGTCTAAATAACCGTGGGAACAAAAGAAATCTCTTTTTTGGGCTCAGACACTTCCATCTGTAACCAAAGCTTGAAACAGTGGCAAGATTCCATTTGTGTGGAGATCATTCAACTGGAGTACTGTTCCTCAGAATTTTTTCATCAGATTCCATACTTTCTGATCTTGATTCTCCTCAAATCTCTGTGTTATCGCGAAGAAGCTTCGAAATCTAATCTTCTGCACCTCTATCTTTTACGCACTCAAAGCTGATTTCGAACAGAATGGATTCTTCTCTTCTTGAATATCTTGGAGCTATGAACATACAAGAAGAAGATGATGCTCCACTACTGATTCCCGATAGACCGGAGTATAGCGCAATAGAAAGGAATCAGATGAGCCTAATAGGAGTAGCCCTCAATCCAGATGCTCAAAATATGTCGAGCCTAATCCTTGACTTACTCAGGAAATGGAGCCTCGAAGGACTGATTAGAGGGATAGCCTTTTCGAATGAGAAATTCCAGTTCATATTCCAGCACCTGCTCGACATGGAGAGAGTTCTGGAAAAAGGTGTGTGGACTTATAACGATTGGTCGTTGGTTATGGAGAAATGGATTGAACATCCACCTGAAGATTACCTGAAATTTATCTTAGTCTGGGTGCGCATAAGATATATCCCAGTCAATCACTTGACAGAAGCTACTATCATGTATATTGGAGATATCTTGGGAGAAGTTAAGGACGTGGATTTTGACCCTTCTCAACCTCAAACTAGAGATTTTGTAAGGGTTCAAATGAAATACAATTTTAATAATCCGCTTATAAGGTCTAAGAAAATTCAAACACTACTGGAGAAGTTTTTACAGTGTTCTTTGATTATGAGAAAGTGCAGAGAAGGTGCTACATCTGCCAAAGGATGAATCACTCCAAGGATAACTTTCCCTTTACTCCCAAATCATAGACTGAAAGTGCAGAGTTACATAAGCAGAGAGTTAAAGTGAACCAGCAGAAGATTAAGGAGTTCCTGCAACCATCAGACCCGTTATATGGAGTGCAAAAGGAGACACAAGTAGGTGAGGACCCCAACACGGGAAGACCGAGAATTGATCCAGGGGTTTTGGATCATATGAGATAATATCTACTTGCAGTTGATGGACCTGAAAGAAAGGTAAGGGAGGAAAGAGTTAAGATTTCGGTGACTGAAGCTGAAAAGGATCTTAATACAAAGAAATCTTTACCGATGTTGGAAAAACAGCCCACAATTTCAACAAATATTGATAAAGGTAAGGGACATATCTTGATTACTCCCTAACTCAAGAGAATGTGATGAACATAAAAGAAGTCAATCCTCAGGAAAAACTCATGAATGCAGCCATTGTGGCAGCTGTACAAGGTAAAGGTACAGAGCAAAAGGAAACATACATAAGGGAGCATGGCCTAGTGTCAATGGAGATATGTAATTGAGGAGAAGCTGAGCATTTAACTCAAGGAATTAACATAGAACAGGATCATGCAAGCTCAAGTATTGGGGTTTCAAAGCTAAGGAAAACTTTTGCAAGATTAAAAAGACAAGCTAAAGAAGATACAGAACAGGATAAGAAAGGAAGGAAGCTGCAGGAGGAGACAGATGAACAAGGTTCATCTAAAAGGAAACTAGAGACAGAAGCAGGGGGCTCGTCTAAGGCTCAGAAGATAGAAGGAAGTACGATTAAAAGTCAAGTATCTGATGAAGGGGCAGTTCCGGTCCAGGGACTATCCCAAGAGCCATGAGTTTTTTAGCATGGAACTGTCAAGGGGTGGGAGGTTTTTATGACTTGACAGTTCCACGCCTCAAGGAATTTCAGCTTAATTATTTCCCTGAGGTACTTTTCTTAATGGAGACGATGAACCATAGGAATGTTTTGGTGGATCTACAAGTTTGGTTGGGTTATAAGCAAGTGTTTACAGTAGATCCCATTGGAAAACGAGGAGGGCTAGCTGTTTTTTGGAAAGATGGAGTTGATGTTCAAATCCTTTTGTATAGTAAGAACTTAATAGATTTGAAAGTGGCTATGTATGGAAATATCTTTTTTTTCTTGTGTATATGGTATTCCAAACTATAAGTTTAAAGACGAGGTTTGGGAAAGGTTAACCAGAATAGGTATCACCAGAAAAGAGCCTTGGTGTGCAATTGGAGATTTTAACGAGATACGCGACAATTCTGAAAAAATAGGTGGCCCAATGAGAAATTTGAAATAATTTGAACCTTTCAACCTTATGCTAGAGGCGTGCTGCCTGGAGGAGCTTACAAGTACAGGATATCCTTTTACATGGAAGGGAAAGAGATACAAGAAATGGATTTTATCAAAGTTGGATAGAGCCTTCGGAAATCAACACTGGCGAAGCCTTTTTCCAGCCAGTAATCAAGCTTTCCTAGACTTTAGAGGGTCTGATCATACACTGGTATTGGTGAAAGTGATGATGTCTCAAGAGTCTTACAGAGGCTACTTCAAAGATGACCAAAGACTACTAGTGAAACTAGAAGTGCAGGGAGTTTAAGGAATATCTGGCAGAATAATTTGATGTTAAACGAATGCTCACTGGCTGAAAAATTAAGAATCTGACCAAGATAAAAAAAGCTTGAACATTAATTCTAACACACGGCTTCAACATATGCAATGTCAATTGGAGGGGGAACAATCTGAGATGAATACGTGTACAAGTAGGGTGCATTTTCTGAAAAAAGAGTTAAGCATTGCATACAAAGATGAAGAGAATTATTGGAGACATAAGTGTAGAATTAAATGGCTAAAAAGTGGTGATGGCAACACTAAGTTTTTTTACACAGCAGTCAAAAAAAATCGCACCAAGAACAGACTCATGGAATTAAATGACAGATTTGGCAATTTGCAAAAGGGGGAAGCTTCAATAGGGTCAGTGGTCGTGGACTACTTCAACACCATATTCACCAGTTCACACCCTGCTATGGATGATTCTTATCTAACTGCTGTGCCTTCGAAAATTTCAGATGCGATGAATGTCGATCTCATAAAACCAGTAGAACCAGACGAGATAAAAAGTGCAGTTTTTTCTATCAATCCGAGTAGTGCCCCTGGAGCAGATGGATTTACTGCCTTTTTCTTCCAGAAATTCTAGCATTTTATAGGTCCTCAAATCATCAAGGAAGTTAAAAATTTCTTCGATAATGCGGTTTTGGATCCGGAATGGAACTACACCCTCATATGCCTTATCCCGAAGAAACAAGAACCACTGCATATGGCGGACCTGAGACCTATAAGTCTCTGTTATGTGATGTACAAAATTATAGCCAAGATACTGGTTAAAAGACTTCAACCGCTGCTGCCACATCTTATCTTTCCCTCTCAATCGGCCTTTGTCGCTGATAGGTTGATCACATACAACATCGTCTTAGCTCATGAAGTCCTACATTGCTTGAAAACTTACCCAACATTCTCTTCATCTTATATGGCTCTGAAGACGGACATGTCCAAAGCCTATGATAGAATGGAGTGGTCATACATCCTTCAGCTTCTTAAAAAATCGGGATTCCATCCGAAATGGCTGACTTGGATAGAAAAATGCATCTAAACAGTCTCTTATTCAGTGTTGGTCAATTGACCCCCACAACATGATCATCCCTCAGAGAGGCTTGAGACAAGGGGATCCGTTGTCCCCGTTCTTGTTTGTCTTGTGCACTAAAGCTTTGATTCATCATATTTTGAAAGCGGAAGCTGAGGGAAACATAGTAGGTATCCAAGCTACAGTTCAAGGACCAGCGATATCGCACTTATTGTTTGATGACGATAGCCTATTTGTGTGCCAAGCTTCTGTTCAAAAATGGCTGTGTATAAAGGAGGTGCTTGATAGATACTGCTCTGCCTCGGGTCAAGTCATTAGCCTACAAAAATATGCATTCACCTTTGGGGACAAATTCACAAATGAAACTAAACAGGCCATCAAAACCTCATCAAACATTCTGAATGAAGAAGGTACATGTACATACCTAGGACTCCCATAATGTTTCTCGGGTTCAAAGGTGAAATTGCTCAATTTTATCAAAGAGAGACTTCAAGAGAGGATTACAGGTTGGTTTGCAAGATCCCTATCACATGGTGGGAAGGAAGTGATGTTGAAAGCTGTGGCTTTGGCACTACATGTTTACGCAATGAGTTGCTTCAAGATCCCAATCACAAGCTGCAAGAATATTACCTCTGCTTTAGCCAACTTTTGGTGGAATTCGATGGAGATTAAGAAAAAGATTCATTGCATTGCTTGGGAAAGTGTCTAAATAAGGAAGAAGGAGGGTTGGGCTTCAAAGATCTGGAATGTTTTAACCAAGCTTTTTTAGCTCAACAGGCCTGGCGAATACTGAAGTACCCTAATTCCTTGCTATCACGTTTCATGACAAGTTTATATTTCCTTGATGCAGATTTCCTAGAATCAACAATGGGCTCTAGACCTTCATATGCGTGGCGAAGTTTGAGATTTGGCAAAATTCTATTACAGAGAGGTATGTCGAGAATCATTGGCAATGGTGTAGATACTTGGGTGTGGGAATCCAACTAGATCAATGACACAAATCTAAGGCTCCCTCTACTTAAAAACTTATCAGTTAATCTAGACCTGAAGGTCTCAAACCTAATAGACCATCAGTCAGGAAGATGGAATGAAACAATTCTCCAACAATCATTTCTGCACAGAGATATTTAAATCATTATGGTCCACCAGCCGGCATTATCAAAAACATATACTTGGGCATGGAAGTTCAACAAATCCGGGGCTTACTATGTTCGTTCAGGTTACTGGGCAACCTCCAATCTAAAATTCCATGAAACCAGAGCTCATGAAACACAACTTCCATCGATTAACAGCCTCAAAGCTCAGGTTTGGAAACTCAAAACACCCCCAAAAATCAGATTCTTTATATGGAGGCCTTGTCTAATGCCTTATCAGTAGCAAAACTCCTAACTACAAAAGGCATAAGAGTTTCAGAGGATTGTCAGACCTGTGGGATGGGGGTAGAGTCAATTAACCACTTACTCTTCTCTTGCCCCCTCTCAAGACAAGTCTGGGCCTTGTCGAGTTTCCCGCATCCTTTCAATAGTTTTGATACTGCATCGGTACATTCCAATGTTGATTATCTGCTTAAAGCCTTGAATTACAGGGAGATTGATAAGAAAACTTTGCAGAATTTGCCATGGATTTTATGGTACATATGAAAAAGTCGGAATGCTGTGATTTTTGAAGGTCATGCTTTTACAGCTTTGGAGATAGTCAACAAGGCAAAGGAGGAAGCCGATTTATGGTTCCAAGCTCAGAGAAGTGATGAAGAAATTCAGGCAGTATCTTCTCCAAGCCACAGTTCAAGAGGTTTAAAGAAGTGGAAATTGCCCCCAGACCCGTGGTTAAAAATGAATATTGCTTGGTCCTAGAATAAACATAATCGTTTAGGTGGAGGAACGTGGGTTATTAGGAATAGCCAAGGTTTAGTTACATTGCACTGACGCATGGAATTTGTTGGTGTGAACTCCCTTGAGCAGCTCAAGCTTCACGTTATCTTATCTTCCATCCAAAGCTTAAAGGACCTACACCTAGATAGAGTCCTAATTTCAGCGGAAGCTAGTGACATTTTTGGTGCTATTCTAAGGCCTTCCGAGTGGCCTTTTTTTCCTTTTCCCGGCGCAGGAGGTCCTCAAAGCCTTATCCGGCTTGGATTCATGGAGAATTTGTGTTGAAGAAGCTAAAGCGAATAGAGGTGCCCTTTTCATCGATGAAAGTGTTTCAAAGCAGTCTCGCATGAGGTCCTATGTAGCCTCCGGCCACCCTTTGTGGCTTGCTTCTCTCTTTCGCAATGAAATGCTCTTAACCTCTGTTCAAGCTTAGCTCTGTTTTTTTGTGGTTGGTGCTGTCTCTGTTTCCTGTGTATTTCTGTTTGTTGGTATTTTTTCTTGGGCTTTTCTTTGTTTTCTGGCCTTTTAAACTGCTTTCGAAACTTATTTTTAGATGACAAAAAAAAAGAGGGAATAAACGAAGGAACCCATAAACGAATCATAAATTTTTAAATACTGAAATAAAATTCTTTTAACTGAATTACTAGGAACTAAAAGAACCAAAAAAAAACCAATCTGAACTAAACTTGATCGCCCGAACCTTTTTCACTAGCACTTGGCTTTCGCAACAAGAAATTTTGCAAACATCGTATAATTTGATGGCTATATTATATATGATTTTTCATAATAATGTAATGAGAGCATATCTATAATATTTCCTAAATCAAAATCACATGAAAGCAGCGAACATGTGTTCCACTCGATGTAGATCGTCGTCTTTCGCTCTCTCAATCCTCTTCGCCATCGTGCTCCTTGGACTTTCTGTTCCCTCCTCCGCCACAAAGCACCATCTAATTAACTTCCGTTCGCCTGGCCTCTATCCCGAGGGACTTACCTGGGATCCTTCGGCTCAGCACTTCATAGTCGGTTCTCTCCACAGCCGCACAATTCACTCTGTCTCCGACGCCGGCGTCATCCAAACCCTAATTTCCGATACCGATCTACCAGAAAACGCCACCATCCTCGGACTCACCGTTGACTCAACTAATCGTCGTTTGCTTGCTGCCATCCATTGCGCGCCGCCTCTCCTTCCCTTCAGTGCCTTAGCCGCCTACGATCTCCGCAACGGAGGCCGTCGTATCTTCCTCTCCCCTCTCCCGTCACTCCCAGGAGACGACGAAGTAATCGTCCGTGATGTTGCTAATGACGTGGCGGTTGATTTCAAAGGCAACGCTTACGTCACCAACTCAGCCAAAAACTTCATATGGAAAGTAGATCGTGATGGCGTAGCCTCCATCTTCTCGACATCTCCATTATTCAATTCGCAGCCTGTGGCGGAATTTTCGGACCCAATAGTCCGCGATTGCGGCCTCAACGGAATCGAGTACATCAGCAAAGGTTACCTCCTTGTGGTGCAGAGCAACACAGGGAAGTTGTTCAAGGTCGATGAAGAGACCGGGACGGCTAGGCTGGTGCTGACGAACAGAGATCTTATAGCTGCGGACGGGATGGCGAGGAGGCGTAGAGACGACACGGTTATGGTGGTGTCGCATAAGAAGCTTTGGGTTCTGAAGAGCCAAGATAGCTGGAGCGAAGGAGTTGTTTATGACGAAATTGAGCTAGACGAAGAGGGCTTCGCCACGGCGGTGACGGTGGCTGGACAGGACAGGGCATATGTGTTGTATGGGAGAGTAATGGAAGGTTTAATGGGTAATTACAAGGAAAAAGTGAGTGAGTGGTTTGGTATAGAAGAGGTTGTGTCAGAGAAGGAGAGTGGGGAAGATAAGATTTGGATTTATATGGTGATCGGACTTGGTTTTGCTTACTTCTGTTTCTGGAGGTTTCAGATGAAGAGACTCATCACAAACATGGACAAAAAGATCACCTAGGTCCTTGTTCTACTCTAAATTTTCAGTCTTTTACTTTTTGTAATAGAAAACACACAACATCAATTGGAGTCATTCCTCATTTATAAACGTTATTTGATTTCACATTAAATGACCTTGTTGTGACTTCACCAGCAATCAGATTACAGATTTCTAGCAAACAGAAGATCACAGATTTTGTCTTGAACATTAACATCTTCCCGGAAACGGGTAGTAGCAACAAAGCTCTTCTTCTCCTTCCTTAACAATGCTTCTTCTTTCTTGAAATCACTAGTTTTCTCAAGAGCAGACAACAGAACGTTGTATGTCCCTAGGGAAGGCATTATCTCTCGTTCTCTCATCTCTTCCAATATCTTCATTGCTTTCTCTGGACTCCCCGCCGCGATGTAAACATCCATCAGCGCAGTGTAAGCAGCTACACCCTTCTGATCATCCGGAAGTAAGTCAAAAACCTCTGCGGCTAAACGGGGTCTTCTGCCAAAGCCGAGCTTGTGAATCAGCGTTGCTCCTTGGTACTCACCAAGCGAATGTTGGCCTTTCAGCATCTCCTTGACCACTTCAATCACTTTAGAAAGCTTGTTTGATCTCAGAAAATCACCAATTAATGCAAGATAAGCTGTCTTCACTAGATGAATTCCCATTTCTGAGCTGTACTCAAGTGCCAACAAAGCTCCCTCAGTTCTACTACGTTCACAGTTTGTTCCTACAATTGCTGAAACTACAAAAGCATCCAACTTTATATTTCTATCTCTCATCTGGTTAAGTAAGACATCAACTGCAATCAGATTTTGCTTCATCAAGAGAACCGAACTGATGACTCTAATATCATATAAACTTATTGTGTCATCAACTTCGGCTGTCAAAGCCTCATCGATGTCTTTGGAGAACAAAGATTCAGTGGAAATATGTGAATTGACTTCCCTTAACAGATCATCACTTTCCCCTACGGCTTTAAGAGTCTCTAAAGCCTCGAGAAAGACAGGATAACGAAGGACAATCCCATTTTCTTTCATGTATTCAAGAATCCGAGCCATGAAAGATGTTTTACCAAATTTACAGGCTTTCCCAATCAGAATATTGCAAGCTGCTTTATCTGGCTGTACCCCAATTTCTTGCATCTTAAAGAAAATGTCTACAACTTCCTCACATTTTCCTGCAAATCAAAATGAAGAAATTCAAATAAGATTGTGAATGGCTACAGAAGCAAAAGTTGTCGACTTTCATTTAGACATTCTAACAAACAGGTGGCGTGCATAAACTGAAGCTAACCTGTGCCAACGAGATATTCCATCAAAACCGTATAAGTGTGACAATTTGGAGAAACTCGCGACCGTAGCATCTCCCTGTACACTTCCGTAGCTTGTTCCACCCTCCCATCAGCGAACAGTATCTTCATGTAAGCCGTGTAGGAGACGACTGTAGGTTCGCACCCGTTATCTCTCATCTCGTTCCACAACCTCACTGCTTCGTCGACATCGCCGGAATTTGAAACCCAATGAATCAACGATGTATAAGTCACCGTATCGATGAGCAAACCCTTGTCCTTCATAAGTTGGAAGACGGAGTACATAGAGTGGATACGACCTGCTTCCCCAAAGATATCGAGCATGGTGGTGTAAGTGAAGTGGTCGTGTTTGAATCCCTTGATTTCGGTGGCCCAGTTGAAAAAGAGCCAAGCTTTCTGCATCGGAGGGTGGGATTTCAAGACACGGTTGATTATGTGAGAATCCCATCTGACTCCGAGATTCGGGAGCTGTTGTCGAGCGGATTCCCAAGTGGAGTACTTGAGGATGTTATAGATATTTGATACAATATCTCTTGTATAAATCCTGGGGTCTGGGATCTGCGTTTTCACGAGCTTTGGTTTTTGGAAGAGTCGCTTGGTGGGTCTTGGTCGGGGCAGAGAGTGAAGTAACTTGACGGAGTTCTGACGATAAGGGAACTTGCGGAAGATGGAATAGAAGCACATGAATTTGCGTGTGAATCCTATCGCTGTATAAGAATAGTGATATCAATCACAGGATTTGAATTTATTTTATTTTATGTTTTGGTTAACTGGGTAAGCTGTTTCAAAGTTGTCCCATGATTTGTATCCTTTAAAAACCTACCATTATGCATCCCATCCCATTTCATAACGTGTTATATTGGTAATGACATTTTGCTAAATAATCTCTTAAAACTCAACTATTTTGCATCTCGGTTCCGATATTTTAAATGATTTATAAATCTATAATTTTTTTTAAAATAACATGATTTATTTTATTTTATTTTTCTTATGTATTTGTAATTTTAAAACACTTACACATCTATAAACATAAACATAGTGGATTTTGAAATCCAAGAATAAATCATTAAAAAAATAACACATTACTTCAACAAAAAAAAATAATAAATCATTAATCGAATAACACAAATTTGGATTTCCAAATCTATTAACAATAATTTTCACTTAGATTTGGACAAAAGTTTGGTTTAGAAGTCTCAAAACGGACTAAAACACACGGTTTGATTCAACTGGGATCATCATAGGGCGAGTTTGGACAAAAAAATTTATGTCCATGAAAAAGCAGGCCTCGCGGGTTGGCCCATCCGCGAACAACTAGTTTAAACAAAAAATAATTAAATTATAAATAACTAGATAAGTACCCGCATAATATGTGGGAAAACAAATATTATTATTATGTAATTCATAACATGTATTATTAAAAATTCATATAATCAAATTTATTTTAAAACCTATGTTTTCCTGTATTTTTAAGCAATAAATAAAATATACAAAATTAATTTACAGTTCTATATAATAGATAGTCTTTTAAAAATATTTTTTATTATGTTTTTCTTTTTATATATTATAACTATTTTTTCTATTTTACAATATGTTAAATTATTCAAATCTTTGATTTTATGATACACAAAAAATTTTTTGAAAAAGAAATTTCCTAAGAATATTCGAACATTATTTTTTCACCATCTAAATTAAATTTAATACATATCACATTCACATTAAAGGTATTCTAATTTATATAATAAAATATATATGATAGTTTGTTCTTTTTTAATATTTTATATTTTTACCGATATTTTTTATTATAATTTATTTATTAGTTTTCTATTTTTCATACTATTTTATATTTACTTATTCAACTCTTTACATTTTCTATTTTATATGAAAATTAAAATTAAAAATATGCTATTTTCTAAAATGTTTGACACGTGCCTCAATTTGAGTTAAAACTTGCACATGACATAATTATAACTATATGTTTGAACTATAATTATATATTTGAATTATAGTTATATATATTAAAAAAGTAAAATAGTTTTATTCTATTGCAAAATATTTATATATATATATATATTCAAATAGTTCATTCAAAATTAATTTACGTGTACATATAGTTTTTTTCCTTTTCCTTTTTTTATGTGCTTTTTTTTTTATTAACTTGTAATATAACTGATTCTTTATCCTATGTACATTTATTATTATTATTTTGATGAATTGTAAGTTTTTTCCCTTATTATGTGTTTCTTTTTTTATTAATTTGTAATATAGATGATTATTTTTCTTATGTACATTTATCATTTTTTCCTTTTTTATGTGTTGTATATCTTTAAAAAGTTTGACAAAATTGATGAATTTATATTTGAATATTTAAGTAATGATATGTTAACTTTTAATTATTATTTTTCATGCTATATTTCCTAAAAATGTTTGACACTTGTCACAATCCGGTGAGTTATAATTTTGCACATTTCGCTTTATATAATAAGATTTTATGTATCTAATAAATATAATCTATAATATGTGTATTAAAAAAAAATACAGTGTATAAAATTAAAAATGCTTATAAAAAATATATAAATTATTACTTACTTAATTAAGTTGCTAAATTAAAATTTATACATTTTTATTTTAATTTTTATATAATTTAAATATAAATGTAGTGTCCGCGGACGCGGGTTTAGACAATATATAAGTTTTCCGCGGGTTTTGTGGGTTAACCCGCCACGGATCAAAAAAATTGGACCCGTTACGGGGTGGGCTAAATAGACGCGAGCTGACCTGTTTGATACCCCTAGTTGATCGCTACACAAATTATGCGATAATATGTGGTTATCCATCCTAAATATCAAAATGTTTTAAAATCATATTATATATGAATACACATTTCAAGTTTAATCAATATGTTGTTAACTACATTTCCATTAATTATAAATAGAATTTGTTAAGTAAAAAATGTTTACAAACTACACCAACTATAACATAATATATGAGTATATCTCAAATATCAAAATATATCATAAACATCACTATTTTTTTTTTTTGTCGACTATCAATTTATTTAAAGATAGAGAGTTACAGCCAAATTATTGTTTTTGGCCCATTTACAATTTTAGCATGCTTTGCCAGTTTATCTGCCTCATAATTTCTACCCCTAGGAATATAATTGATCCTTACACGATGAAATGTTGGAATTAATTCCCTAATATACATGAGAGTAGTAACGGTATCTTTTGTGCATAAAGTATGTCTTCCTCTATCTGATAATGTGGTATGAATAATGTCTACAACTTTCTTTGAATCACACAACATATGAATATTACCATAGTGATTCGCTGAAAGAAATCGCAGTGCATCCAACATGGTTTGACACTCTGCTTCTTGAGCTGAAGACGCTGGTGGGAGAGAAGCCTTTCCTTGTATAGTTTTTTTATTACGGTGATAAACAACCCAACCTATGCCACATTTATCCTGTTGTGAAGTCCAAGAACCATCTGTAAACACAAAGTAATCATTTGGATCAGAGACAAATTCTGTAGTGGATAAAGTGTAAACATATTGAGTCCACTTTCTCCCTTTGTCAACTACATAATTTTGGTTGTGATCCAGAATATTTGAAGTCCAACTCTGTGCATAAACCAATGCTTTGTGATGGTATCTGGTATACTTCTTCGCTCATTATCAAAAATAAGCTCATTCCTCATTTTCCAAATAGCCCATCCTATAAATATCGGAATAGGAGGCCTGGAGCCATTGCTTTGAACTGAAATGTCCTGGAGAACAGATGAAATATTATGTGAGAGAGAGAGACTGATAAGTCCTGCATAGCGTTAAAACAACTTGTTGGACTGAGTTGCCATATCTCTCTGGAGACTCTGCAAGCAAAAAGGATATGGTTCACATCTTCATCATATTCCCCATAGAGTTGACAAGTTGGAGTTAAATTCAGGCCTCTGCGCCTTAAAGTTGTAGATATTGGCAAGGATTTTGTTATAACTCTCCACCAGAAATGTTTTAGCTTTGAAGGTACTGATAAGCCCCACAATTCCTTGAATTTCTTCTCTATTGTAGAGTCCTCTGTCATAGGGTTGTTTCCCTCATGAAGGAGATGATACCCATATTTGACTGAATATCAGCCTAAAGTTATAGGTTCCCAAATAGGCTGATCTGGTAAACCATGAATACTAGGCTAAATGGTAGTTACATAGGAAACATCTTGTTCATCTAAATGGTTCCTCAGCTTTGTGATATTCCAGCTTATTTTGTCTTCATTTAAGAAATCTGCAACTTTCATACGCAGAGGACTAGCTGGCCATCTTCTTAAAGTTGTGCTTAGACGAGGATTCAGAATCCATTTATCCTGCCAAACCCTGATTGTTTCGCCATTTCCTACAGTCCAATAAGTGCCCCTATTAAGGAGAGGAATTCCTTGAGATATACCACGCCAAGCATAGCTGAAAATTTTCTTTTTAGTAGCCTGTAGAATTGAACAATGTGGATAGTATTTGGCCTTATAAACTTTGGCTAACAAACTCTAGGGATTTGTGAGTAAACGCCAAGTTTGTTTTGTCACAAGGGATAAATTGAAATCCTGTAATTCCCCGAAACCAACACCTCCCACTACAAAAAAAAGAAGTTATTGTGACGTAATTTTGTTACGAATAATTTTCGACACAAATTTGTGACGTTTTATTTACAGTTTTATGACAAATTTATG
>OVBE01006046.1:243-20541 GCA_900406425.1 Iberis pinnata
CTGTCTTTAGGGCAAGCCTTGTTGAGGTCGGTGAATTCGACGCACACACGCCATTTGCCGTTCTTCTTTTTCACTACGACGGGGTTGGCGAGCCATTCTGGATATCGCACCTCGGCGATTGAACCGGCTTTAAGGAGCTTCTCTACTTCGTCATTGACTACCTGTGATCTTTCTGTTCCGAGTTTGCGACGCTTCTGCTTTATTGGTTTGTAGCTTGGATCTACATTGAGCTCGTGACAGGTGATCGTTGGGTCGTTTCCTTTCATATCGTTCATACTTCAGGCGAAGGTTCCTGCATTCCTTTTTAGTAATTCGATGAGCTCGGCTTTTATGGTCTCGTCTAGCTCCTTGCCGACTCCTGTGGTCCGATCTGGATATTAAGCGCAAATGCTGATTTGCTCGATTTTATCAAGCTCTTGTGTGGAGTCGTAGGTCGGCGCCGGACTACCTGTTTTATCCGATACCTGCAATGTTCGACTTTGATGTTCAGTTATGAAACAGGTTCGAGCGATACGTTGATTTCCTCGAATAGTCCATGTTCCGCTTTCCGTAGGAATTTGATACACTGGTGGTAGGTTGATACTGCAACCTTCATAGAGTAGAGCCACGGAGTTCCCATGATCATGTTGAATGCCGAGTCGTGCTCCATGACGACGAACTTAACCATTTGAGTGGAACCACCAGCCTGGATGGGCAGTTTGATTGTGGCGGTGGGGGAGACAGTTTCCCCGCTGAAACCTGTGAGTGTCCTGTACCCTGCCTTAATGAGGTCAGCGTTCACTCCCATGTTGTCGAGTGTTCTTTTAAAGATGATATCGACAGAGCTTCCAATGTCGATGAGGATTCTTGCCACCTCGGTGTTCGCTATAACAAGTTTGATGATTAGGAAGTCGTTATGAGGCTGGCTCAGACCTTTCAGGTCGGCGTTGTTGAATTCGATCAGTGAGGTAGTCAGCGCCAGTTTGGTGCGTTTCTTTTCATCGGTTGCAGCTCATCGTTCAGAGTGTCGGATGGATCGCACAGAGTCTTTGCATGATGTTAGGCCTCCCATAATCACGTTGACTCGTCGTCTTGGTAATGAGCCCTCTGTAGCACGGTTATCGGGGCTACGATCCCTTGTTCGAGTCGGGGGAGCCATGTCGTCGCTGGTATGCGAGCCTGTTTCCCGAGCTATGTTTACCTGGTGTGCTCTATCCCTGTCTTTGTCCTTTGTGGACGAGTTGTGCCACGTATTCCCACCTTTTCGTCTGTCGTTGCCCCGGTTCTTGCCGACGCTGACTTCACTGTCCTGGTACTTCCGTAGGAGGATGGCCTGCAGATGTCGGCAATCCTCAGTTTTATGTCCATTTCGCTTGTGGAATTCACAGTAGGCTTCTGGATCATTGTCGGATGGTGGGGGCTGGTTGGTATGCTTTTTGCCATCCGTTATCGCGTAGGTGGCAGACCGTTTGTCTCTCAAGTAATGTTGCCTTGGTACGCGGGGTGCTTCTTCCTTGTCTCGGCTAGGTCGAATGACGTGGTGCTTGCTAGACATCGCGGCGTGTTCTTCTTTGATCTCGACGAACTTGTTAGCTCGGTGGAGTGCGTCTTCGAGTGTTTGTGGTGGATTGATGAGCAGCTCGTCTTTGAACCTGGATTTGAACCATAACGCCTTTTGCAAAGCGGCGATTGCTCCTTCGTCGTTGATCGTGATTCGAGCTACAACTCCTTTGAACCTGTCAATAAAATCTTTCAATGTCTCATCTTCGTGTTGAGATAGAGTCCACAGGTCGGTTGTCGATGCTCTTTTTGCGATGTACATGGCGTAGTGCTTAACGAACACGGTGGAGAGCTGTTGGAAGGTGTTGATGGTCCCAGCTTCTAGGCGAGAGAACCATTCCAAAGCTGGACCTGACAAATTTTCCACAAACAATTGACACAAACCTCCATCTCGCTCTTCTGGTGAGAATTGTGCTCGTGCCATCGCGATGGTGAAAGCAGTGAGATACTAGAATGGATCGCTCTTGCCGTCGTACCCTGCAAATTTGACCTTCGCGGAGTGCCGAACTGGTATGTCGGTTACTCTCCTTGAGAAGGGGGTTCGCTGAGTCTCCTCGATGGCCCGAGTGATATCCGGCGCCGAGCTGGTGGCTTGGTGTACCTGCGAGCTCATGATTTTTAGCTGTTCGCGGATATTGCTCATCTCGGCGTCCTCGGCAGAGTTTCTGAATCTGCTGGAGTTGATGTAGTTGATGTGTCCATGTCCCCCGCCTGTGGGAGGAGTTTGGTACGACGTCTCGAATAGGTTCCACGAGATGTTGCGCAGGTCTCTCCCTCCCGCGGATGCGGCGATGTTTTCTAGCTATGCTTTTAGGGTTTGGGACTCAGCTCGTAGCCTCGCGGTTTCTTCTTGCTGCGCAAGCATCTGCTTCAACAGTTCTTTCATGGTGGGCTCTGCGGCTCCTGCCTCGTCCGCCGTCTTCTCGCTATTGTCGTCTCTGTTTTCCAGATCAACAATAACGTTGTCCTGTGCTTTCTCGGTTGATCCCGTGGTCATTGTTGATCCTTTTTCTTCCTGCAAAAGCAAATTACGAGTTTCTTCTAGCAATTATCCCCATAGTCGGCGCCAACTGTTAATTCAAGACTTAACAAGTAGTTTTAGGTCTTAGATTATGTGGGTCAAAGCTTAGAAGAATTTCATATATCTTTTTTTAGAGTGATTACATGAGTATTTATATGGAGATATAAGGCAAAAACCCTAATTACATTGATTTAACCTAATGGGCCACGAGCTGGACAGCCCAACTCGTCAGGTCGGCCCATATAACTTTCGTCTTCGTGGGCCCTTCTTCTTCGTCACGTTGGCGTCCAGCTGGGCCTTGAGTCGAAATGGACTTTCATGGTAGGTGCTAAACCTGGTATCAACACTTACTATCAGCAGCCAAGCCGCCATATGTTTCCATATGTGCCACAAATATGGCCCATGCAAGCTATCCATAGACATATTTGGCCACCAAATATCATATAACACCTTTGATTCGAAACCTATCCGAATGAAGTCCAAGGCGACCAAGATTCAGACACTTTAGCGAGTGTTCTAAATCTGGTCAGAGGAGAAACCACTGCCGGTTAGATTGGGGACGAAAAAGACTTGCATGCCAATAGAAATGGTTAAAACGAGATGAGGAAACCGATGCAAACCATAAAGATATAAAGTATAGGAACGATAAAAAGAAGTGGAGTCGTAGGACCACAATGAAAAGAAAAAAAGAAAGATGGAAAGAAAAGACTTGATGTTAGTGACATGGATCAGAAAGTAGAAATGTCGAAAAAGAGAAAAATTTAAGAGAAAGAAAAAAAAGATACAATATTAAACCATATGTGTTTAATAAAACTTGTTTCTAAATAATTATGTTTGTATCTCTAATTATTTATTGTAGTAAAGTGTAACATTTAAACCAAGGAAAATAGAAAAACAATTTGATTTTTTTCTGTTTAAATTAAACTACATGTTAATTTTTACAATTCAAGTTTATAAGAAGATTAGTTTTAGTGTTATTAAGAAAATTAATAAATGAGTACTTTATTAACTAAAAGTGAAAGAAAAAAAAAATAATTGTAAGCTTGGATTTTTAGCTATTCCTAAGGGGTGAATTCAATATGATATTTGAGAAGATTTAAAGTGATTTATGTATAGTGGAGTTTTAAAAGATTTGAAGTGATTTTGGAGAAGTTCATGTGACTTACTATAAAACTCTTTACTATTCCACATAAAACCAATAGATTTAAAACTTTGTATATTTAACAAAGAAACTCCATTTAAAGACCATCAAGTCAATCAAAATCCACAACAAAAAATGTTTGACTTTTTAAAGTTTTTGTTTGAATAACATTAGATTTCATATGATTTTTTAAAATTCTTGTTTGAATATTATTAGATTTGCCATTTTAATACAAATCTTTCTAAATATTCCGAAATGTCGTATTGAAATATTGAATGCATCTCTAATATTGTTTTGTTATATTGTTTTGTTTATATAGATAATTTTCAGTAGTTCTTATCAACTATAGATTTTCACATTAATTACAAATGACCATACTACGAATCTCTCTTACTTAAATGTTTATTATATCTCTTTAGGAGTATAATAATGTATCACTTGCTTCTCGACACTCTCTCTCCTCAATTTTCTATAATTATAACACTTTGAAACAAAGACAGTCAGTAAAGAGTTCTCGAACTCACAAAACAATTGTCAGTTTTTCGAGACCTTTTTTACTAAAGCCATTATTCTTTCTTCTTAGTTCATCATCATCACCAATGATCTCGTTTTCTCTGTAAAACTCATTTCTCTTGACTCTGTTCCTCTTCACACTCACAAACTCCGATCCACAAAAATGACGGAACCGACGGCTGCAGATTCAAAACCTATTCCGGCGGAGGCAGAGAAGAAGAAAGAAGATAGCTTACCTTTCTTCAAACTCTTCTCTTTCGCTGATAAATTCGATTGTCTCTTAATGATCACTGGTTCTCTTGGTGCCATTGTTCATGGTTCCTCCATGCCTGTCTTTTTCTTACTCTTTGGTGAAATGGTTAACGGATTCGGCAAAAACCAAATGGATTTACATCAAATGACCCATGAAGTCTCTAAAGTAAGTGAAAAATCCTTCCTTTTTCGTTTCTAAATCTCCTTAGATCCAAGATCTGATCCGTGTGTGTGTTTCTTCTTCTTTTACAGTATGCTCTGTATTTCGTCTACTTGGGTTTAGTCGTTTGCTTCTCTTCATACGCAGGTTTGTTCTTAAATACATATTCTATCACCAACCCACAAACAGATATCACATTACCATTTTTAAAAAAGTCCAACTACTTTTTTAGCTGCAATAATCCAGCCAGACCCAGAACTGAAAAATCTGTTTAATACCAAATGAAAATATCAAACTTTGAAGCAAATACATATCTTCGATACTAACAACGATTTTGTGTTTCTTGAAATTAGATTTTTTTTTTTTACTTTAGTCACAAATTCATTTATAAAAATTGTGTAGTCCAATAGGTACATATTGTCCGTATACGTTAAATTTCTGTTCTGAATCCACATGAGGATTTTGTTTTCATATTCTCAATTCTGAACAAAAAAGCCAAAAAAAGAAGAAGAAGCAAGGATAAGCTGAGTCCACGTGATTTAAGCCGTTATAAAAATCAGCATCTCCCTCACATTTATTACACTTTAAATAAATTCCTTTAACTTTTTATTATTTTTGTGAAATAATGAAAAAATTACAGAGATTGCATGTTGGATGTATTCTGGAGAAAGACAAGTAGCTGCATTAAGGAAGAAATATCTTGAAGCTGTTCTTAAACAAGATGTTGGATTTTTCGATACTGATGCTCGAACTGGTGACATTGTCTTCAGTGTTTCTACTGATACTCTTCTTGTTCAAGACGCCATTAGCGAAAAGGTACGAGACATGTTTCTGTATTACCATCAACATCTAGTAATGAGTTTTTAAGTTTTACCGGCGGGACCCATTGTTTCTCTGATCAATCTCAATCATAGATTTACCCCGTTTATCTTAGCAACAGTCACTTATCGTACGCTTCAGGTAGAGGAAGAAAAGTGTATTTTCTTCCATCTCGGTGTATGTTAGCAAGTATGCATTAACGTGCGCTTAGGTCTTCTAAAGCACTGAGATTCAATTGTTATTTTTATTTTTTTCTCAGGTTGGAAATTTCATACATTACCTCTCAACATTTTTGGCTGGGCTTGTGGTTGGGTTTGTATCGGCATGGAGATTAGCTTTGTTGAGTGTTGCGGTGATTCCCGGAATCGCTTTCGCCGGTGGATTATACGCTTACACGCTCACCGGAATCACTTCGAAGAGCCGTGAATCTTATGCTAACGCCGGCGTAATAGCAGAGCAGGTAACAAAAATCTATTTTCCTTTATTTTTATTTTTTTAATTATAATGATCACCAACTGTTCGACGTAACACTTTTTACTGTTCTTAGGCTTGCTCTTTGTACTTGATATCTCTTAAATGATTATGTTTCTTCTTCCTTCTTATTCAATCTAAAGACTGAAACAGTGATTAATTAAACCCTTAATTTATCACTTTTTCTGAAGAATCATTACCTATTACTGGTTGTTTTGTTTTCCTAATTCAGAAAAAGCTGAACATTTTGATGTGAATTTAACAGGCAATTGCTCAAGTTCGAACCGTATACTCTTATGTTGGTGAGAGTAAGGCCTTGGGCTCGTATTCGGATGCGATTCAGTATACACTTAAGCTCGGCTATAAAGCCGGGATGGCTAAAGGCTTGGGTTTAGGATGTACATATGGAATAGCTTGTATGTCATGGGCTCTTGTTTTTTGGTATGCCGGAGTTTTCATTCGGAATGGAACAACCGATGGCGGAAAGGCATTCACTGCTATATTCTCTGCCATTGTTGGTGGAATGTAAGTAACATACAATCATTGTTTTGTTATTTGAAGTTCGATTTAAATTTGTGTTGGATTTTAGGAGTTTGGGACAATCTTTCTCCAATCTTGGAGCATTTAGCAAAGGTAAAGCGGCTGGTTACAAGTTGATGGAGATAATTAACCAAAGACCAACGATCATCCAAGATCCTTTAGACGGAAAATGCTTGGAACAAGTTCATGGAAACATCGAGTTTAAAGATGTGACTTTTAGCTATCCTTCACGGCCTGACGTTATCATCTTTAGAAACTTCTCTATTTTCTTTCCTTCCGGAAAAACTGTGGCTGTGGTTGGTGGCAGTGGCTCTGGAAAAAGTACTGTTGTTTCTCTCATTGAGAGGTTTTATGATCCAAACAACGGTAACTTTTGATTCGAAAACTTTCGAGTTTCTGGTAATGATGGGATCATAATGATAACATTGTTCTTTTGTTGATGAGCAGGGCAGATTCTGCTGGATGGTGTTGAAATAAAAACACTTCAGTTGAAGTTTCTTCGTGAACAAATCGGGCTTGTGAATCAAGAACCTGCGCTCTTTGCCACTACCATACTTGAGAACATACTCTATGGAAAGCCCGACGCAACGATGGTTGAAGTTGAAGCTGCTGCTTCCGCTGCAAACGCGCATAGCTTCATAACATTGCTTCCTAAAGGTTACGACACACAGGTATCACCATCTAATGATGCTAGTCAGTGATGAAAATTGTCATGTTCTTTTGCTGAAATTTCTTTACAATTAGGTTGGAGAACGTGGTGTTCAACTCTCGGGTGGGCAGAAGCAGAGAATTGCAATTACTAGGGCGATGTTAAAAGACCCAAAGATTCTATTACTAGATGAAGCTACAAGTGCTCTTGATGCCAGCTCTGAGTGCATTGTTCAAGAGGCTTTAGACAGAGTCATGGTTGGGAGGACCACCGTGGTTGTTGCTCATCGTCTATGTACCATAAGAAACGTTGATTCCATTGCAGTGATACAGCAAGGCCAAGTTGTTGAAACTGGAACACACGAAGAACTCATTGCAAAATCTGGTGCTTATGCATCCCTCATTAGGTTCCAAGAAATGGTAGGTACTCGAGATTTCTCAAACCCGTCAACACGTCGCAACCGATCAACCCGTTTGAGCCATTCTCTGTCAACAAAATCACTCAGTTTAAGATCAGGAAGTTTGAGGAATCTGAGCTATTCATACAGCACTGGAGCCGATGGTCGGATAGAGATGATTTCAAACGCAGAAACGGATCGAAAGACTCGTGCGCCTGAAAACTACTTCTACAGGCTTCTGAAGCTTAATGCACCAGAGTGGCCTTACTCAATCATGGGAGCAGTTGGCTCGATTCTTTCTGGTTTCATCGGTCCTACGTTTGCTATTGTGATGAGTAATATGATTGAAGTATTTTACTACACAGACTATGATTCAATGGAGAGGAAAACAAAAGAGTATGTCTTCATCTACATTGGTGCTGGTCTCTACGCGGTAGGTGCTTATCTGATCCAACATTATTTCTTTAGCATAATGGGAGAAAACCTCACAACAAGAGTAAGAAGAATGATGCTTTCAGGTATTTTTTACACAAAATCAGAAACTTTTCTCCTGAATTTACTTTTGGAAAATTTTTGTCATTGATTGTTCATTTTTTAGCTATCTTGAGGAACGAAGTTGGTTGGTTTGATGAAGATGAACATAACTCGAGCCTGATAGCTGCGCGGTTAGCGACTGATGCAGCCGATGTTAAATCTGCAATAGCCGAGAGAATCTCAGTGATACTTCAGAACATGACTTCACTTCTCACATCCTTCATTGTTGCTTTCATAATAGAGTGGAGAGTGTCTCTTCTCATCTTAGCCACATTCCCTCTTATAGTCCTAGCTAACTTTGCTCAGGTAAAATCTTCAATTTCATCTTTGTTTTACGTTCATCTAAGCATCTAAACTTTGAAAAGGTCACATGGAAAATTATCAAAATATAATACTGGCTTTTCCTTTATTGTTACTTAAATCTCTTGTGGATCCATGGGAATCTTGCATTCACCATTATGATCTCAAGAAAAAACGACAAAAGGCCAGTTTTCCTTTTTCTTTGAAAAGTTCAAAACTTTATAGAACATGGCAACACATCCACTGCCTCTGCACGTGCTTGCTTCTTTCTGAGTGCATTTATTGATCATAAAAGAATTATTAAAGGCTTTTCTTTATCTTTTTTGGAAATTGTGTAAGGGTCAAGATCACATCAATTAATGTAAATACTTTATAACAGTGTTCACGAAAATAGCTAAGATTCCTCTGTCTTTTATGCTGCTACATCTTTTCTACTTTAGACTTTCATGTATACTTCGATCTCTGAGAATCTGTATTATTTAATAGCATGGGTTTATTCAAAAACCCACTCATATTTTTTTCTTCACTGGTCAAAGTTTTGGTCCCAGTGTTTTGTATGCTATGTGCCAGAGTGTCAGTATTGAAACAATGTTTGGTTGCGTTTATTGAGGAGCTTTTGTTTTTACTCGCTGCAAGCTTTAAAACTTTGCTTTCAATTATCAATTGTTTACACAAAGAATATAGATACTTGTACTTACTTTGATTGAATTCAAGTCTTGCATTTGTGATCTTATCTGATGCATAAATCAACAACTCCTTAAGAATTGATTGGCAGTCTAATTATTTTACAAGTGTTATTGTTCTAATGCATAAGTGGCTACATTGCAGCAACTGTCTCTCAAGGGTTTTGCCGGAGACACAGCCAAGGCTCATGCAAAGACTTCGATGATTGCTGGTGAAGGAGTCAGCAACATTAGAACTGTAGCAGCCTTCAATGCGCAGAGCAAAATCCTTTCTTTGTTCTCTCATGAGCTCCGTGTCCCTCAGAAAAGAAGCTTATACCGAAGTCAAACTTCGGGTTTCCTCTTTGGCCTTTCCCAGCTTGCTCTTTATGGATCTGAGGCTCTAATCCTCTGGTACGGCGCCCACCTTGTGAGCAAAGGCGTCTCAACCTTCTCCAAAGTTATAAAAGTCTTTGTGGTTTTGGTCATTACTGCAAACTCTGTTGCTGAAACTGTTAGTCTTGCTCCTGAAATCATCCGCGGAGGTGAAGCTGTCGGTTCAGTTTTCTCGGTCTTGGATAGGCAAACCCGGATTGATCCGGACGATGCTGATGCTGATCCGGTTGAGACAATCCGTGGAGACATTGAGTTTAGGCATGTGGATTTCGCTTACCCTTCAAGACCGGATGTCATGGTTTTCAAAGACTTTAACCTCAGAATCCGAGCTGGACATAGTCAAGCTCTTGTGGGCGCAAGTGGGTCAGGGAAAAGTTCTGTAATCGCAATGATTGAGCGGTTTTATGATCCGCTTGCTGGTAAAGTCATGATTGATGGCAAAGACATCCGCCGGCTAAACCTGAAATCTCTCAGGCTTAAAATTGGTCTTGTTCAACAAGAGCCAGCCCTTTTTGCTGCAACCATCTTTGACAACATCGCATATGGCAAAGATGGTGCAACTGAATCCGAGGTAATCGAGGCGGCTCGAGCTGCAAATGCTCACGGTTTCATTAGTGGTTTGCCTGAAGGTTACAAAACTCCAGTAGGCGAAAGAGGAGTGCAGTTATCAGGTGGACAGAAACAGAGGATCGCTATTGCAAGAGCCGTGCTTAAGAACCCTACAGTGTTGCTACTAGACGAAGCAACTAGTGCACTTGATGCTGAATCAGAATGTGTGCTGCAGGAAGCTTTAGAGAGGCTCATGAGAGGCAGGACAACTGTGGTAGTTGCTCACCGCTTGTCTACCATAAGAGGCGTTGATTGCATCGGCGTGATTCAAGAGGGGAGGATCGTGGAGCAAGGCAGCCATTCCGAGCTTGTAAGCCGACCAGATGGAGCTTATTCAAGGCTGTTACAGCTTCAAACTCAGAGAATTTGAAGCTTAATGGAATAAAAACAAAAATTTGGGTTTGTGTAATTTTTTAAAATTAAAACTTTAATTTAAGAGGTTTTTTGGACTATATAATATGAATAGTTGTAGATAATGAAAGCTTTTGAGTGTTTATGAACGTGTTTTCGAGTTACTTGTACTAAAAGACACTTTCTCATCACATTATACGCTGTTGGAATGAAGCACGCAAACGATTGCCCACATGAGCCGCGGTTACGCACTAGCGGCACTACCGTTTGTTGTTTTTCTTCGCATACATACGCGTGATTCAATTTGAGAAAGTACTAATAATTGTATCTACATCAATTCATATCCATTAAATTCTAATTTCACTCTATTAGAAACAGTTTTTTTACGCTTTACAATATGCTAAATGGTTCTTTTCAAAATTCTTTGTATTTAAATATTATTCATTATATGAATGGTGAATACTAAAATGTGAAAGGTAAATACCTATATGTGAATAGTGGATTAACATGTGAATGTTGAATAGTTACACGTGAGTAGTAATAATCATACATGAAAGATTTCTCAAATAAACTACATTATTACCAATCAAAAAAGTAATTACTTTTTATTTTTTTATTTAGATTATAAGATAAAAAATATTGGAATCAATTATTTTCTTATATAATAATATTTTAATAGTTATTTTTTGATGTTATGTGATATTTCTTTAATATTTTTTATTTATTTATTTTATTATTTTTACATTCAAATTAAATTTATATTCAAAGACAAAAAAATTTTGGGATTAAAATTAGTAAAATTATTTAAAATATAAATATAATTGTGGGAATTAAAATGCAAAAAATGTAAACTTAAATTTAATGTGTTTTGAATCGCAATAGATTATTTTCGTTTGAAAGTTTATACCAACAAGAAATGATACAAAGTGGAGTCTAAGTTTAGAGGCAGGGTCAGTCTTTATGCCAAGCAGAGCAAGCATGCGCTTGCGGTCTATTTTATATTTTTAAAATTTTACTTTAAGAATTCACCCATTTTTTAAAATTTTATTTAAAAACCGGTTCATATTTTCTATTTATTTTGCTATTTTAAAATTTCAGGACCGGCTCTGTTTAGAGTACACAACTCTATAAACAAAAATTGGAGGAAAAACATAAATCTCCGAAGATATAACCAAAAGAGGGTAACGTGCTTTTGTTTCACATTCGAAATTTTGAATGTCTAATTTTGTTGCAAATTCTGGACAAGCCATAGGTGTCAGTGTCTACAAAAGTTTGTAACAATTTTTCAGTCGGTTGTAGTTGTTCCTCAGTCGCTCTTATGAATTCAAGAAAAAAAAGCAATTGTAAAGCTTAACATTTAATAAAAAAGGATAACTTTTTATAAACATAAAACTAAAAGGATCTTTATGCGAAAGTAAATGAAACACCTCAGGAAAAGCTGAATCGAGTTATGAATTTAATGGAAAGTGTTACTGTGTGAGTGTTATCATTACAACTTGAATAATAAATTTTTTTATATACTTTATATGTAAGGAAATATATTGAATGTGAAGCAGCATTGGAAATAACCTATGCATGTCCCCGCTTACTTACACATCTCAAAGTGGTCCACTGCGTTAGGTAGTTGTATAAACATGCGTGAACTTTGATAAGCAAACTTTTTTCTTTTGTAAATCAACTTGCATATAATTGTGTCGTGAATTAATTTTTTTCTTAAATCGGGGATCCGATCGGAAAACCCTTCCAACGAGGAATTACAAAAAAAGCGATGGGAATTCATGCTAATTGGATAATTGATGGAATGATTTGTATCATAAAACTAGATTTAGATTTTATGTGGATTTTTGTTCTAATTGGATAAAGTTTGAGTTTATCTCTTCTCACTGTTTAGTATAGCTCCACACAGGGCCGGTCCTGAGATTTTAAAATTTTCTAAAGGCCGCAATCTACAATGAAAAAATATGCCAAAATTGTACAATTTTTCAAAAAATGGACCGTTTTCTTTACTAAAATTTTTAAATTAGAAAAAGGGCCGCAAGCGCATGCTTACTCTGCTTGGGCTCAGGACCGGCTCTGGAGCCTCCACATAAGTCCCTCAACCCCCACTATTACTGTTTATAGTCTTTCCTCATGTATTTTACAACTCCTTATAACTTCATCTAAAGTTAATAATTTTAAACAGTCAAGGGGATCATCTGATGATGAGTTAGATGAAAGTGGTGGAGCTGAAAGAAGTGTCGAGGACAAGATCAAAGACAATCTGTTTGATAATGTTGATGGTATGTACTTTAGTATTGTGTATATAAAGACAGAAAAGAAGACGTGCATGGAGACAAGACAGACGAAGAAAACACACTATGTAGAGTCTGACACATATACAACATATTTTGTGGCACAAGTTGTTACCATTTGATACAATATTATTTTTCTAATAGGTGACAAATTTAAGATTCTATAATAGTCATAAAGAACAACAATTCGGTGAAATTTTGTTCGTTAGTAATTGTGATAGACAACCACAGATTATTTAGTGTTTAGTTACGACTATTTAATTTTATACTTTTATCATTGCAAGTGACATATTTTGAACTTTATTTCAGTCATAAAATTGAGGGTTATGAGACGAGTATGTTAGTCTCTATGTGATATGAATTTGTTATATTTATGAACTGTAAGAATTTAAGACAAAATAGTTAACTATATAATTGCGTCACAAATTATGTAACAATTTTGTTACAAATAAAAATTTGTGACCAAAATATTGTGATTGTTCAAAACCCATCACAAATTTGTAACAATTTGTGTATTGCATCGAAAAGTCTTTCATTGTGATGAAAAAAATATCTCAATAAAAATAGTTTCTTGAATATGCAGTTCTTGGGCAGCTTCAGCGTCATTCTTCTATGTTAATGGAATGCCATACGAAGAACCTTAGCTTGGTCATATGTAGTTCAAGTGTTCAACTAAGAGAAATTTTTTTGGATGGTGGGTTCAACTCCTACCAAAACAACAAAACCTCACATTCCAAAGAATTTTCGAATGGGGGACTATCCTAGCTGTACGATGAGTCTTTTGTCCTTGGATTTTCAAGGCTTTGGTGGTTATCAATATTGGGCCTATGTGTGCTTACGACTAACTTTGTAATTAGCATTAGGCCTTGTCTTTTTATCATATAAACTCAATGTATATAACCGTGTATGTGATACCGAATGAGACGATATAACCTATTATTACACTTTTGAAAGGTTTTATATGGTATAAAAACCACCAACTTAGAACTTCTACATAGGTTTCTGCACAAGTATTAAAAGTTTTCTTTTTGAATGTCGGTGCTGCAGTTTTTAGCAATGGCAAACACTACTCGTTGTTCGATCTCTTCCTACAATTTCAAATTTCGGAGATAATCATGGCATTCTTGTCTCCAAACCATTGTTCAAAGTCCCAACTATGATGAATGGGCAACAAATTTTCGTCTTGCTCTGAAAGCACGCAAGAAATTTGGTTTTGTTGGTGGTACTATACCACAACCTGCAACGGATTCTCTAGACTATGAAGATTGGATTGCTAATGATGATGTTGTAGTCTTTTGGATGCAACTTATGATTGATGACAATCTTTCTACTACTTTTTCTCATCTCGACGATGCTCATGAGCTTTGGACTCATATTCAAAAACGATTTGGACTAAAAAATGGACAACACATTCAATGTTTAAAATATGAATTAGCTACTTGTCGTCAGAAAGGCCTTTCCATCGAATATTATTATGGAACGTTAATTCAACTACTGAGAAGTTTGGATGATTATCAACAAGCCAAAAACCATGGACGAGGTTCGTAAGGAACGCAAAGACGATAAACTACAACAATTCCTTATAGGTCTCGATGAAACCATCTTCGGTCTTGTTAAATCAACTTTATTGTCCTGTGTGCCTCTTCCAATCTTAGAATAAGCTTACAACACGTTGAAACCAGACGAAGAATCTAAATCTCTAGCTCATCTTAAAGACGACATCTGATGGAGTGAGCTTCGCCATCCAATCCATTGTAAACCTGCCATTAAACAAAAACAGAGGCGGTACTATATGCACACACTACGGCAGAAGAGGACATCTCGCAGAAAATTGTTTCAAGCTTCTTGGTTATCCCCCTTGGTATGAAGAAAATCAGGTAACAGCAGCTCCAAAACTTCTCAACACTCAAGTTCTTATTCTCGCGGGTCCTCTACTTCTTCACGCGTTAAAACCAGTGAACCAGCTCGTGCAAAGTACACCATGGTCAATCATGCTACTACTAATTCCACTATTTCTCTCACCTCTGCTGACAGACTGGACTCACATGTCTTAGCAATGAACAATGGATTCCCTTGTTCACTTGTTAGATGAGCGTACCGCTGCTACCAATGATCGCTCCTCAGGCACTTATATTCTTGAATCTTGGATCTTTGATACTAGAGCTATGAATCACATGACAGGATCTATTGAATTTTTACATGAAGTCTCCAAATGGCTCCCGTTACCATACGTTTATCTGATGATAGATTTACTACTTCTCGTAAAATGGGAACTGTGCATCTTAGATCTTCATTGAAAATTTAGTATGTTTACTATGTAGACGGCCTTCGATGCCAACTTATCTCTATCTCCCAGCTCACTTGTGATAGCCGATGTGTTTACCAGTTCAATGATCGACTTTGTGTGATTGAGGACCACATTACAGTGATGCTGATTAGAGCGGGTAAAGCGCACAACAAACTTTATTTTCAGGCAGATGGCGGATGTACACAGTATTACCACTGATGCAAGTGACTCTTCAGATATTTGGAACAAAAGCTTTGGACATCTCTCGTCTCACGCCTTAGATTTGTTAAAGCTTCCAGATTTTCATCGTACTTCTTTTGATTTAAGGACATATGAAATTTGTATTCGAGCTAAATACTGCTGCGATTCTTTTCCTTTGAGTACAACTATATCAAGTTTTTTTTAATTGATCCATTGCGACTTATGGGGTCCGTATCAAAATCAGACTTTATGTGGTTCCCACTATTTCTTCACCATAGTCGATGATTTCTCTCGTGCTGTTTGGATATATCTATTGCCAACTAAACAACAAGCACCGCAACATCTTAAAATTTTTCTGCAATTGGTTAAAATAAAATTCATAAATACTGTGGAAACTGTTCGAAGAGATTATGGATTCGAGTTCATCTTCTTAAAATCTTATTTCACCACCCACGATATTGTTCATGAGACTTCTTATGTTGGAACTCCACAACAGAACAGGCGTGTTGAACGAAAACATCGACATATCCTTAACGTTGCTCGTGCTCTCCATTTTCAAGATTTTTACCAATAGAGTTTTGGGCTACTGTGCTCTCACCGAAGCTTACTTGATCAACCGGATACCCACCAAATTGCTACAGAGAAAAACTCCTTTCGAGATGGTGTATAATCTCGTTTTCCACCTACTCAACACATCCACGATTTTGGATGCACCCGTTACGTGCATAAACAACGCCATAACGGTGATAAATTCAAGCCTTGAAGCCATGATTTCATGTTTATTGGTTACCCTTTCACCTAAAAGGCTGGACAATTTATAATTTTGAAACCGACAAAGTCATTGTCTCACGCAATGTCATTTTTCTTGAATTAAATTTTCATCATGCTCGTGTGATTGCTCCATCTGTTACTTCTCAATTGTCATCATTTGTTGTTCATTTTGATACAAATACCTCTTATCTCCGGCAAGTGCATCCTCTTTTAGATCACCAAATATAGCGAGTTGCTGAAAATACACCACCTGAACAGCCAGCCATTGACATTGTTCCACCTGAAACAAAAAAGGAGCCTCGCCACTACAAAGAAGTTATCTTATGATCACTGGCATCTTGCAATGCAACAAGAAATGCGATCACTAGAGAACAATAAACATGCTCTTGGTTGTGAATGGGTTTATAGAGTTAAAATCAAAGCCAATGGATCTCTCGAACACTATAAATCCCGACTTGTTGTTCTTGGTAATCATCAAAAGGGGGTGGGGGGGAGTTGATCACAACAATACTTTTGCATTCTTCGCTAAAATGGTAACTCTTCGCACCTTTCTCCAACAAGCTGCATCTTTGAATTGTCAAGTACACCAAATAGATATACACATTGCCTTCTTACACGATAACTTATATGAAGAAGTTTATATGTGATTTCCACTCGGTTTTCGCATTGAAGAAAACGACAAAGTCTGTCGATTACAAAATTCACTCTACGGACTTCGTTAAGCACTTAGGTGCTGGTTTTCTAAACTAAATCAAGCTCTCTGTCAGAACAATTTTAAAGATAATTTTTTAGATTACACTTTGTTCACTTATTCTCAATCTGGTTGGCGTATTCATGTACTCATCTACGTCGATGATCTCATCATTACGGGGAATTCTATCCAAGCCATCAACGAATTTAAAAACTACCTCAAATCTTGTTTTCAGATGAAGGATCTCTAAGGTTCTCTGCTACTTTCTTAGTATTGAGGTACTCCGAAACCTGACAGTCATTTATCTTTGCCAAAGCAAATATGCGTTAGAAATTATTGCAGAAACTGGTCTTTCCGGCGTGAAACCTGTTGCCTCCCACTAGAACAGAATCATTGGCTTGCTCTTACTGATGGAGATACAATTACAGATTCATCGAGATACATGAGATTAGTCGGTCGATTGATATACCTCAGCGTCACTCGACCGGAGTTCTCTTAGGAGATTCACTTATTATCGCAGTTCATCTCTAATTCGACACAAGAACAGTGGAATGCGACACTTTGAGTGGTCAAGTATCTGAAAAATCATCTTGGCCAAGGCATTATACTTCGAGCTCACACGCCTCTACACCTCTCGGCTTGGTGTGATTCCAACTGGGGTTCGTGTCCTCTTACACGCAGTTCTCTTACTGGTTGGTTTATACAATTAGGAGGTCTTCCTATTTCATGGAAAACCCGAAAGCACGACGTTATGTATCGCTCCTCTACCGAGGTAGAGTATCGGGCCATGGCAGATACTATTTTTGAGATCCTCTGGTTGCCGGAGCTACTTCCTGAGCTTGGTATTGATTGTGCTGCTTCTATTCCCTTACACTCGACAGTCTCTTAGCTATTAATCTTGCAATTAATCCGGTATTCCATGCTCGTACAAAACATGTTGGATTAGACTGTCACTTTATCAGAGATGAGATTTCTTGGGGTGTTAGTCACACCAACATGTCTCCTCTTCCACTCAACTCGCATATATAATGACAAAGGTGGTTGGAAGACGCCAATTCGAATTAAGAATATTTGGTCAAAATAGATGTGTATGATCTACACTCTCTATCTTGAGTGGAGTTATTGGACCTTTGCGGACTTATCATAAACTTTGTAATTAGCATTAAACCTTGTCTTTTTTTATCATAAAAACTCAATGTATATAAATGTGTATGTGATACTGAATAAGACGATATAACCTATTATTACACTTCTAAAGGGTTTGAGAACCAAGACATGAGAATTCCATACCTTGAAGAAATGTGTTTAACTCATTTCCCAGAGGCTCTATTTTCGATGGAAGCAATGCACCAATATTAATGTATTATTTGATCTTGAAGCATGGCTAGGGTACAAAAAGGTTTTACGATAAATACAGTAGGTAAATGTAGTGGGTTGGCTCTATTTTTGAAGGAAATAGTAGACATGGAAATCAAGTGCTATGATAAAATATTAATAGAAGTGGTTAGCTATATAGAAGGTAAAAGGATCCAAGCTTCTGAATCATTGCCTTTAAGCACACCCAAATCCAAGCTATTGAAATTGAAAAAAAATTTCATCATATTTAGATGATACCCAAATCGGAACCAACAAACAATTTATATCCAAATCAAAACAAGCAAACAAACTTAGATAATTTCCAAATCAAAATAATCAAACAAAAGTTAGCAGAACCGACTCAATCTAAAGTTTCCCAAAATAGAAAATCAAACCGAACCCCAAACACGAATTTAACACCGAGTACATGCAATATATGAGAGAGAAACACTTATCTTACTTTCGTTCATGATCAACGAGTCGATTTCTTCGGAAAATTTGGCTGGAGAAGGTGCGATGATTTGAGTCGCAATCGCCCATAAAATCAAATTCTCACACAATAAAATGAAGTTTGCTTGTTTTTTTTTCTTTTCCAAGGAGAGCCAATGAGAATTCGACAGGTGTCGCTTCTTAGCCTAATCTGAAATTTCTAAATTCAAGATCCGTTTCTTCCTTAATTTCTCTTAATTTAACATTTTTCATTAATTTTTGGTTTAAGAACCATCTAAAAACCATTTAAGATGCATCATTGGACATGCTCTAACATGCCATCAGGTTACAAGCTTGTAGCATTCTTTATTTCTAAGGTTTCATGTCCATGAAATGTTAGATCTTTGCCATAGAAGCCTCTGCTCTGTTTTGTGCAAGATCATTGCCCATGATTAAGGTTAAAAGGTTACAGCCTATGTTACCCTCTTGGAGGTTTTAGGTTTGAATGTATACCTTATGGATTTTAACCAAAAACTTTTGGCTAAACAGTCTTGGAGACTTCTCCTTGAACCAAATTTCTTTTAGATCAAGTTCTCAAGAGTATATATTTTCCATTCTCATATGTATTATCAGCTTCAGTAGAAATTAGAAATATCTCGTTTGATTGAGAAATATTCTTTTTCGGAGAGAACTTTTAGTACATGATCTCAAAAGAAGAAGGGTTTGTCAATAAATGTGCGGAAAGAACTCTGATTAGATGATGGTGACATGAGATTACCCCTTCTGAAAGATTGCATGGTTAATCTACAACTTAGAGTGGCGGATCTTATTGACTTTCCCAACACATATTGGCACATATATAGACAAGTTGGAAAAACTTATTTTTTCATAAGAGCATTAAATTTACTAAGTGTGGTAAATCTACAGAAATAATGAAAGCTTGTGAAGGCCCTTCTCCATGGTCTAAAGAGACTTCTCACCTAATCTTTTGGTTAAAATGCAACTTTGTTTATTGTTGGTAAGAAAAAGTATTTTGGTGGGGGAGCTTGGGTAAACGGGGACTCACATGGATTAGTGGATGCAGTGGCTTCATGGCCTGTTCAAAGTACTTCATACCCATAGTCTCAAAACATCATTTTGTGTTGGAGGACAAACACTTAGGTGAGGCAGTCTTTAATTTCTCCTTCAGATTGATCGGCCTTCTTATGCTTTTGAATATATTAACTACTATAAGTTTTGTCTTCCTTTTCTTATAGGAAATTATGTATTGCAAAGAGTGTGATCAAAGATAACAGGATCAAGTCTTATGCGGCTCAAACTTCTCCTAAATGGTTATCTTCGGTTTTGATGGATGATAGTGGTTTTTCCTCTGTTCATCTTGTTTAAATTTCTTAAAGTATTTTCCTTTTAATTCTTGATTATTCTTAGACCATTTTTAATGGTAGGACCTCATTAGAGGTTCTAATGACTATTTTAATCATTATTAACCAATGATAAAAAAATTAAGGATCTTTCTACATTTAAGTGCTTTTAATGGTAGGATCACTAATGTGGTTCTTAAGATTAAAAATTAAAATTTTTTTTTAATTGAAAGCTTTGAACATAAATTTTCCTAATAACTTTTGCCGCACACACAATCTAAACATTCATACATTCACATTCATCACAATCTAACATTCACATTCATCACAATCCAATTGAAAAGAACACTCACACATAACATAAACAAAGGAGGCCATCGACAATGATTAGTAACATACCTTGGTTTCAAAACTGAAGTGAAGAAGAATGTTTGCAGCTTGATTCACAACTTCCTCTTCTCTTGATCACAACATCCTCTTCTCTTGATCACAGAGATCACTGTTGAGTTTGAAGAAACACATACATGATGACGTGGAGAAGAAGAAGTGTTGATAAC
>OVBE01006047.1:0-20540 GCA_900406425.1 Iberis pinnata
CATCAGAGATATGCCAGTATTTTTTGTTTGTAATGCTGTTACGTAAAGATTTCGATTTAATTTTGAATAGAACAGTGTCATCCTTGATGAACTGAACATCAATTTTCTCTGATTTCCCGTCACGGTTCCATAGACGATTGACGGTGGCGTGGACTTTCCCAATGTGTGGGGTTGTGCCAATAAAATAACCAATCAAATAGCTAGACCAAAGAGGCTGTGCATCTTCAATCAATTGGGCTGGGACATCGAGAGTGGCAACACCACACGAAACAGAGACTTGCGGACGGAGGGATGGACCCGAGAGATCCGACGATGCAACAACACGGGACCACTGGAGCGGTCCACGAGAAGCCGCGCCTTCACTGGAAGACGGAGACGCCGGCGGCATAGCGACAGCAACGCCGTGAAAAGGAAGAGACGTGCGGCGTAAGGTAAAAAAGGAAAGAGCAAATCGCCTAGGTTATTAGAATTATTACCAAATAATGTAATAATGACCGTTCTAGTTTAGAATGATCGCTCTAGAAAATACGTAATTTATGGGCAATATATGGAATGATCATTCCACTATGGAACGATTATTCCATCTATTGCCCAAAAATTACGTATTTTATGGAACGATCGTACACTGGATCAACCGTTCCGTGTTTTTACTTTTTGAATTATTATTTTTTATTTTTCGGTTAATTTCGGTTTAGAAATAGTTATATAAACCAAAAATCATTTAATTTGTCTATTTCTTCTTCTTCCCAATAATTTATTTTTTTAAATAGCCTAGTTTTTTCCCTGTCAACCTATCACTCAAATCTTTCATAACTTTCTTGTTTCTTACGCGTTTTCAGTGATTTTAGGTTCTATTCCACACGACTTTCGACCCTCTATCAATTTATAGCAAGGTTTTTGTATTTAACAAAGGTATGATCTCGAATCTCTTCATATTTGGTCTGAAATTTACAAAAGTTCATGGGTAAGTTGGTTTTGTGAATCTTTGAAGTTGTTAATTTGTTAAGTAAAGTCTTTTTGGTGTGTTTGATCCATTAGGCAAACCAATTTTGATGAAATTGCAAATTAATTTTGAATTTAGGGTTCATTGTTGGAGAAACTCATGTTCAATCCGAAAATGTTACATTGGTGGTTTAATAAGAGTTTTATTAGTTGGCTATGGACATTAATTTTGGGAATGCTTTTATCTCTTGTTTAGGATGACAATATTTGATTATTTGTGTTTATGATTTTTTCATGATAATTTTTGTTAAAATTAAGCATAATGTGGTTATGTTGTTATGTGAAATTGATGATTTTTGAGTTGTCTATGTGATTGATTTTATGGTTTGTGGATTCTAAAACCGTTTTTGAAGTGTTTTTTAGTTTCTAACACTAATTTGCAGGATCATAACAATGGATAAACTCTAAATGAGGAAAACCAAACACATGGTTTGTAAATTTTCTATTTTTAATGCTTCTTATTTCTTATGGATTTTCATTATACAATGTTTTCTTATTTTGTTATTGATAAACGATGTTTAGGTATGAATTATGTGTTTCCAAAACGTCTATTCAATGTTGGATTAGAGTCGCAAGTGAAACAGATCAATAATACATGCTGAATGTCGATAATGAAGAAGGTTAAGAGTGTTTTAATAGCATAATACAACATGGTGGAGAAGATCTGTGTTTGAGAATATACTAGCGATATATGAAAACTCTTTAGGATATTCAGGTAGGCTGATTCATACGATGTTGTGTAGGCAGTTGATCACTAAGAAAAAACATGAGTTGTGGTTTGTGTTTGGAGGGAAGCTACTGAGATTTTTTTTACAAGAGTTTTATGCAATCACGGGTCAAATCCAACCCAAAAGGGGAGTAACTAATTTCCAAATCGGTCGTACCCAAATCCATATTAAAGTCTTCCACAACCATTTTCTTCATCTCTTGCAAAGTAGAATTAGATTTCAAACCAATTATTCTACCACAATTCTCCTTATTAATGTTGAATCTCCAACAATTATTACAAACAATCTCCATATACCACACATCACATATATGTGTATCATAGTTTACTGCCAAATAACAATCAAGATTAGTTTGGTCATTAAAAGATATTTCACATTTTACATATATACTAGATATTCCAGAATACTTTTTAAAGTAAAGTAAAAAAATTATTCTAGAATCGTCTATTTTAAACGTGCATATTCTAGAATTCCTATTCTATTTTGCGTATTTTTGTATTCTAAAAATATATTCCAAAATAAGTTGATACAATAGAAAATATATTCAAGAACAAGTCATATTCTAGAATAGTTTTTCTAGACTAGTTCATATTTTAGAATAGATTTTCCAGAACAAGACATATTATAAAATTTTAGAATAGATTTTCCAGAACACGACGTATACTAGAATATGATTTCCAGAAGACGTCATACTCTCGAATAGATTTTCCAGAAGACTTCATCATCCTAAAATCACAAATCGATTAACTTAAACATTAATTTCGTTTTTCCATCAAAATCACTAGGATCTAAAAAATGTCACATTTAAATATCAAAACATTAACAAAAAGATAAAAAAACGAATTTGCACATATATAAACATACCTTATATGTCAACTTTGATCACTACTTGATGTTTTTATTTGTGGATTTTGATATTCCTATGAATATGTATTTAGAGAAACTTTGATATGAAAGTAGAATGAAAGAAACAAAAAGAAAGAAAAGAAATGTTGTTGTTTTTTTTGTCGTCAAAAGAAACGTTGTTTCAATTTTGTAGAGAATTAAATATAATTAATAGAGAATATTTTATAAGAGATATTATAGAAATATAAATAGATATGGATAAAGACAAGAACATATTAGGCATAAATTGACTTCTTAAAAAAAAATCAATTCCACAAACATAGGGTAAAAAAAACCTTTTAACTAATTCTCTCTAAAAATTATTTACCTATTTTGCATCCGTTTCTCTTTTAAATTCTAAAGCCTGGAATACACAAACAAGAATTACAATAAGATGAAATAATACTCTAAGTTACTAAAGAAATTATAATAATCCTACTTACAGTAACATTTTTATGTCTTAATGAAAACTAAATTAAACATAGACTATGTTTTTGGTCACTAAAACTAAGTGTAAATGTTTTTAACTTATTTTACCTAGTTAATGTCCGTTAAATATGTTTTTAACCTTGATTTTTAACTATTTATTTGGTTTGAGTATATGGTTATTGTCATTCAAATGCACAGTTTTTGCAGAATGTCAAAATCAAAACTATGTATATATATAGTTTCTTTAGATTTTCTTGATGTGTTTCTTTCCTTTTATGAATCATACTGGTTGTTAATCTCAGGATCGAGCCTTCACACGATGATATCAATATATATAAAACAATATTACCGTTCCAAAAGAAATGTAACAATAATAACTATTTATAGTCGTATTAAAAAATTTTGAGCATAATTTTGTATTAAAATTTTTTTAATGTTTATAAGCAACCATAATAAAAAAAAATTCAAGATATTACGATAATAAATACAATCAATAATTATCTATAAAAAATATATAGATAATAAAAGATTAACTATAATTTGTTTGCTACTGCAAACAAATCCAATCGATAATTTGTTTGTTTCTGATGCAATCGGCCAAGTGATTTTGTGTTGGTTCGTACATAATTTGAGAAAAGGCATCTTCTGGATGATGTGACTGGATGAGAGTTTTTCTATGCTGCTGCATATATACGAGATCAAAAGTTTCATAAACTCTGCTGGACTTATGTTATATGTGACCTAATAAGTAGTTGTAGGGTTTTAAATGGATTGAATTTTAAATACTCACCGCTTAGTCCACAATTCATTTGTCATACTATGAATAAAACAAAGTATAACGAATAACTCTTGGAAGGAAAACTTCACTGTTGCTCTGGAGATAATTTAGAAGATGCATTGTTTTGCGTTCTCAAACACGGTCTCCCAAGAGATGAGGATAATGGAGTAGAATTAGCTTGTAACATGTGAAAAGATTTCACAACATGCATAAAGTATAAGATTATAGCGTTCTTTGAGTATCGTACTCTTGATCAAGCTTTGCATCGATTAAAAACATATCCGGTTCTAGCCGGTATGGTTTGTTTTACTGGGTGGGATAAGAAAAACACCATTTACCGAAGTCCGGTAACTGAAGGCGCCAAGTACGAAGGTGAACATATTGTAGTCGTAATAGTTTGTGTAGAAAAAGAAGGAGAAATTGTGGCTATTTTGAAAAGCAACAATGGAGAAAGTACAGGGTTTGGTGGATACATCTATGTATCATTGACAGTAAGGTTTATGTTTTCCAATGCCACCAAACGAAAAGAAAAACGGATGCATAAGTATTGTTCAATCGAACCAGAGTGTCTGCTTAACAAGTTATACTCGGTAGATTTAGATTTGATGGCAGAACTCACATATTTGAGTATTTTACCACCAGATTTAGAAGTTCCGATTTATATTATAAATTATTGATTTGACATATAACTACAAACCAAATATTTGATGGTGATATTTTAACATTTAAAAATATCATCTCATATAAATAACTAGATTTGACATATAACAACAACCACTTCTAAAATATTAAATGATCTTTTACCATCATAAATAACAAAACTCCAAATCTAAAACAACATCAAACTCTTACAAAAAAAAAAAAACATTCATCTTCTTCTACACATAAGACTTAAAAATGGATCTGAGTATTCTGAGTTCACCAAATGAACCGATTCAACCGAGTTCACCGAATGAACTGAGTGAAGATCTAATTTCTATAGCAATTAGAGTAGGGAAAATCACATAATCTATGAAACATCAAACCATCATGTTATGCCTGAAGCACCAGGTGGAATGCAAAGAAGAACTGAAACAACACCAACTGAAAGCGGCTAAGATAGATTTTGCGCTATCAATTTAAAAAAAAAATCAAAACAGAACCCAACTTCAACTTGGAAGAAGAAATTAAAAAACCGAACGTGAAAAGTTAGATGCATATGAAGTTGTTTTTTACTCTTTGTTACATAAATTAATTTCAAATGTGATAATGAAATTGATTTTATGGATTAAAATGTTTTTTTTTTGTATTGCTAGTGTTTCCGGCTAATGGTTTATCTTAAGTATTATAAAATGATGTGTTTATCTCTATCAATCTAATTCATTATTATATATTTTAAAAATATTAATAACCTAAAATTTTAATTAAAATCGAATTAACATCATTTGAATACAAACTCAAAAACACAACATAAATCTATTAAATATAAATTTGAAAAACAACGATCTAATAAAAGATGATATAAATTACTTTTCTTATTCATATGTACAAATTAACATACCATACTTGATATTAAATCATGGAAAACTTATATGAAAATCATTTTTTTTATTTTTCGTTTGTTGTTTACAATTTTGATATAATTAGTTTACATTAGGCATAACCTATTTCCATAAAACTAAAAAGAGATTCACATACTTAATTCTCAAAATAAAAAATAAAGTACGGAACATGAATTTAACAACATCGTAAAAAACATAAAGATAACATGACAACGTTAACATACATAAATCACCACCGATTTTTTCAAATGCCACATATATCTCATCTTCTTCTTTCATTATTAGCTAAAAAACATAAAACATTATTAATTCTAAGACATACATAAGTAAGTATGTAGAAGACATAAGAGAATAAAAATTGAATGAGGAGTTTCTTTATTTCTTAGGCGCTTGTTGTCGTAAAGGAAACGGACAACATGGTAATCCGTGTTTTTATTTTCACAATAAGAAGTCATTAGTTTTTGAAACTCGTATGGATTTTCAATAGATACAAAACTTGATTTTCATGTATAACAAAATTATACCAAAATTGAAAGCTTCTTATTAAAAGAATTATTAGTAAACCATATATTGTTTAAGAGAATATTAGTTAGAAAAATATTTCTAGAACAAACCTCCAGATCCATAATCTTGAGAGTGATCCTCTCATTCGGTGTTGTTTCGGGAGTTGGAGACCTCCTTGAAACACAAGAAGCATCAATTGTCTCTAAGGAAATCATGTTATTTTGCAAGAAGTAAACACAAAAACTTTTTATAAATCTTTTTAAAGAAATATACACAAAAACTCTGTATGAATTTATACAATTGTGAAAGTGACACTCATCATTTATTGGAAAAAAATCGAAACTACACCAATTTGAATTTCAAATTCGTAACTTAATATGTGGTTAAAAATAAACATTGTAAAAGGCATTCTATGACAATTCAATAAGTGTCATAACTTTTAACATATGTCCAACATTGACACTATTTGATGAAAATAATGTTACCTTCAATAAAAAGTTATAATTTATTCTAAAATAATTGTATGTTTTTTTGTAGATAATCAGTTTTTATTTAGTCTTAAAATATTTTGGTGAACATGTGCTTATCTCTTCGAGTCTATATACATAAAAAAATTGAATCTTATAAATAAATGAATATATGTTTATAAGATTTTATAACACTTGAAGTTTATGGAATAAAAATTACCTCTTCATCTGAAATAATTAATTATATAGATCTAGGAGGACCTCTTATGCTAACTAGTCTTCACAAATGAATGATTCTTTCACACGTCATAAAACTTTTAAAGGTTTCACAACTTTCTTAGATGTAAAATTAGATACTTTAACAAGTGTTTTCTCCATAATCTCTAAAGGTATACATATGTTTTGTGAAAAAATGTGAAATTGTTATGAGTGAATTAAACGTACATTCAATACCTATTTATATATCTTTAGAACCGAATCTTCTAATTATTTAAAATAAATTAGTTAAAGATTAAAAACCGTAAAATAAATATTTTTGGTTATAAATTACCATAATATTAGACTTGACTCAAAATATATTCCAATAGCAAAATAGTTGAATACCTTGTACAATAATTAAAAAATCTAACAATTTTCCATAACAATCGTGGATTATATCACGTAAAATATTATATTTTGGGATACAAACTTCAATTAGGTAACAACAATAAAGGTGAAGATTCCAAAAAAATGCAACAATAACAAAATTTAATATTTAAAAACAAATAAGGTAACAATAATATCAACATCATTAAAAATAATATCATAATTCCAAAAGAAATGCAACAATAATAACTATATTTAACCGTAAATTTAACGTTATTAAAAATAATTTCACCATTCCAAAATATATGCAACAATAATAAACTTATTCAATCGAAAATCAAACAAATTTCCATAATAATCATCGAGTATATCACGAATATCTTATATTTTAGAATATAATTTCAAGTAGGTAACAATAATAGAGTGAGGCTTACAAAAGAAATGAAACAATAATAGTAAAATTTAATCTTTTACACAAAATTAGTTAACAATAATATCAACATTATATAAATAATTTCACCATTCCAAAAAAAATGCAACAATAATAACTATATCCAACCGAGAATCTAACAAATTTCAATAACTATCATCGAGTATATCACATAAATATCAAATTTTTGGGATATAACTTCTTCGATTAGATAACAATAATAAAGATGGAGATTCCAAACGAAATACAACAATAATAACAAAATTTAATATTGAAAACATAATTAGGTAACGATAATTTCAATATAAATAAAAAAATATCACCGTTCCAAAAGAAATATAACAATAATAAATGTTTATAATCGTATTAAAAAACTGAACATATTTATGTATTACAATTTTTTTTGAATGTTTATAAGCAACCATAATAAAAAAAATCAAGATATTACGATAATAAATACAATCAATAATTATCTTTATTTCAAATCAATCATAATATGGATCATTAGTAATATATATGTGAATAACTTATTATACATGGCTTTTATATGATTCACAACAACAAAATATTACTATTAACCTGTAATAAAAAGTCATATTATGTCTTGCTGTATAAAAATCAGTAGGTAGTAACCCGTGCAATGCGCAATGCATATTTTTCTATTTTATATTTTTAAATTTTGGTTAAGTTATTAGTTCTAGTTGTAAGGTTTGCTTTTGTGTCTATTTTTTTGTTTTGTATATGATGTAATATGTGTATTGAGTAAGATAAACTAAATAATGAACTATGTAATTCAACTATTTAAAATATATCTTTTGGTTTTCTGAACGATGTAATATGTGTATTCCATCATCGTTATGTGTATAAGATGCTGGCTAAAATTTTTCATCACACCAGTTTTACAATTTCACTACTTTTCATATGACACATAAACAAACACATAAGCAAACATTAAAAATGAATAAGAGAATAAAAACATACGTTTATTTCATTTTTATTTAAAAAATTAAACCGAATATACTTTTTACTATTTAAATGTTGATTAAGTCAGACACTTAAACTATTAAGGCAAATAATATTTATCACATTCGTTTTATAAATTCGATTTTCAATAAAATCGAATTTAACTGAATATTATTTGTGTTTGGATCTCAATTAAATCGGTTCCATGCACTTACTGCACCAAAATTGGTGTGAGATTGAAACTAATCATTCAACTCATATATATATAGGAGTTGGAAAGGGAGGAGACTTCCTTCAATTTTCGATGTGGGATACTATTTTTTCTAACGAAATATTTGTTCTAACAAAATCTTCTTAAAAGTTAGAATAATAAATATTAAATATAATTGAATTTGAATTTTGGATATTTAGATAACTAGATTTAAAGACAATGAAAGAGTTATTTTAAAATAAATTTGTGTTAACAATATATATGGGAAAATTATTAATTATTAGTCTTCTTTGTATAAAATATTTTAAACTATTCTTACCTCAAATCGTGTGTAAGAATTTTACACATACATATATTATTGTCTATGTCTACAGCATAACATTCATTGGTACCAAAAGGTAAGATATTGTCTGTCCATCTAAGTCATATAAATCAGTCTTAGTTTTTCAAGAGAAAGCCACTAATGTAGCTACTCCGTTGCTAGAAGTTTACGCTATCTCCGGTATGGTATTACCATTGATTTAAGAAGTTTTTGGTCACCAATTGTGGTTGTGTTGCATTGCTCTGATGGATCAACGAGTTAAGAAGGCTCAAATCTTTGATCTTTGTCACCAATGAAGAAAACATACTCTCTTTTAGCATGGAGATTAGGATTGACTATAATTTTCGTCTCGAAGACGTGTATATCCAAGAGTTTATTGATCCTAATAATCTTTTGCTCTTTTAGCTACTTTTCTACTTGTTACACTTGTATCAAACCTTTGCATTTTTTCGTATACAACAACGTCCATGCTTATGTAATCGCTTAACTATAAAATGAAAACATTGTGAACTAGAAAAAAAAAAACGCTACCATAGTCCGAACATAGTTTATTCGTTCAAATGTTGAGCCATTTTAGTGTTTATTGATAAATACATAGAAATAATGTAAGTGAATTCGAGGCCGTTTATGAGAAAAACCGAACAAGATAATGAGTCAATCCTTCCTAAAATTTGTATGTTGATGATGTGTATGAATTACCAAAATTTCTAACTGCAAATAAATATATAAATTTTGATGATAAACTTGAAAAATGTTTTAGTATTGTATTGCTAAATTTTTTTTTATCATCCTGGATAATTTGGCGAAATTGATTACTGTATAAATATGTTAAAGAAAAAACTATTATAGTTTTTGTATTCAAAGATTCTTTTTCCTTTGATATAATAGTTTGAAAACACAAATCAAAAGCTCATTACTAAATTGCATGTTTGTTAGTTATAATAGTAGACTAGCTAAGTAGCTAGACTCTAATCTAATCTTTAGATAATATGGTTACAAAAATTTATGAGAATCTCAAAAAATAAACATTAGCATCTATTGGTAATTACAAAATGTAACTAACATCCTAAAGTAAAACCATTAATTAGAACGCAATTAAATATTTGAAAATGAGATTAGTGTAATATCTACTTTATCTTCGTGTTAAATTAGACTTTAGTCTTATTTCAAGAGGCTTATATTTATGCATATTTTGATCTAATTTAGCTTTTAGAAAATCAATATAAACCGAGAATTATTCAACTATGGTCACATAAGAAAAGTAATCTTATAGAAACTAGAATGCATAGTTGCATACACTTTTCACACATTAAAATTTTGTGATTATTACAATATGTAAATGGTTTTCAAAATATGTAAAACTGAATTATACATAGTTCTATTGGGTCATATTTTTTTGTTATAACTTATAAAAATGACATATGACACATCCAACAAGTTGTATGGCAACCATATCATTAGAATATGGTCATCTTTGATCCGATTCACTAGCATAATTTTCTATCCAAAAATTATCAGATTTCAACATTTTTTGATTCATTAGAATCCTTGATTAGTCTAGTTTCTAATGAATATAAACATTCATAAAGTTTCAACAAGCATTTTCAAGAAAATCAAAGATACCATAATACTATCAAAACAAACTAAAGTTTTGACCAACTTTGATTCACAAACGATTTTCTCATCACATAATAATCCATTTTAATAAAAAAAACATTCAAAAGAAACCTTAAAGAATTATCTACACAATGAAAAAAACAAAATTAAATTTCATTAAGTAAATCTCAAGTTATGATAAAATTAATCGAAGCTAAAAGCACAACAAACATATTCAAAAGCAACTATCCATAACTATTAACCCTCATCATCCTTACATTCTCAATCATTGTTTTTACACCGTTGATAAAAATAAATCTAACGGTTAATATTTAAAACTACTTCGATCCGAGTACTTATTAGATTAGCCAATAAGAGAAGAGATTTAAAACTCTTGTCTTTTACAAATCTCACTATTTAAACATTTCTGATAGTTTCAATTCTTTCATCATCAGAATCAGAATTCTCTAAAGCTTTTGATTACGAGAAAGGAAGAAGAGAGAGATGTCGATAGAGGAAGAGAATGTTCCAACGACGGTTGTATCAGGAGAAGGTGATGCGATTGTGACAACTCCGGCGAGTGTGAAGAAATCGGCGTCGAAAGGTGTTAAAGCAAAGAAGACTAAGGAAGTTAAAGTGAAGAAGAAACCTGCTCCAAGGAAGAAGAGTTCTTCATCTCATCCTAGCTACGAAGAGGTATCAGATTCGATTCAATTTCAATTCGATTCGATTCAATTTCAGTTCGATCTATCTTTCAATTTTGAAATTCAATTTCGTTTCTGAAGGATCTGTGCAGATTCGATTCAATTCAATTCAAATTCGATTCAAACTAATTCAAATTCGATTCAATTCAATTCAATTTCGATCTATCTTTCAATTTTGAAATTCAATTTTGTTTCTGAATGGATCTATGTAGATGATTAAAGATGCAATCGTAACATTAAAGGAAAGAACTGGATCTAGTCAATACGCGATTCAGAAATTCATCGAAGAGAAGCAAAAATCTCTTCCTCCTACATTCAGGAAGCTTTTGTTAGTCAATTTGAAGAGACTTGTTGCATCTGAGAAATTAGTCAAAGTCAAAGCTTCTTTCAAAATCCCATCTGCTAAACCGGCGGTTACTGCTCCGGTTAAGAAGAAACCGGTAGCTGCTACAAAACCTAAAGCTAAAGCTTCTGCTCCTGTTAAAGCCAAATCAGTAACCAAGAAAGCTACAAAAGCTAAACCTAAAGCAACATCTTCTGCTACTAAGAAGACTAAAGCAGTCACTACTAAACCTAAATCAAAAACTGTTGTTGCTGTATCTAAGCCTAAAGCTGTTACTGCTAAGCCTAAAGCTAAAGGAAGACCAGCTAAAGCTTCTAGAACTTCAACAAGAACATCTCCAGGGAAGAAGGTAGCTCCTGTTAAGAAAGTTGTTGCTGTGAAGAAGAAGACTCCGGTTAAGAGTGTTAAAGCTAAAACTGTGAAATCTCCGGTTAAAAGGACTTCAACAAGGAAGGTGAAGAAGTGAGAAAAAGCTATGGTTTTTAGGATAGTTTGGTGAAAGAGATTGAATACATTATGATGATAATGATGATGATGGTTAGCTTCTTTAGGGATAGATCTTGTATAATTAAAATGATCCTTGAAGAAGATTGCTCTCTAAAAGTTTTAATTTTTTTTATCTTTGTTTTCTGGTTTCTTCTTGAAACCATTTTCTATGTAATTTTTGTTTGTTGAATTTAAGCTTTAAATCAATANTTTGTGGTTTCTTCCAGTGCTGGGCATTTAAATCGAAACCCGAAATCCGAACCAAAACTGAACCGAACAAATTAGAACCGAAACCTTTTTTTTCAAATAACCCGAACGGTTCTTATATATTTCAATCCAAAAAACCGAATCCGAACCGAAACCCTAAAGTATAATCGAAAAACCCATATATATGACTATATATGTAATTATGATCGGATAATTAGAATTTTAGGTAAAAAAAATAGATTTTTTGTAAAGTAACCCGGATATTTATGGGTTTTCGTCCGATATTTCGGATTTTTGATTCGAATAACATGGATTTTAGCTAGATTGTTCGGATAATTTGGATTTTTACGGATATTTTGGATTTTCGGTTCCATTTCGGATCTTAATAAAAATGAAAAAACCGATCCGAACCCGAATAGATCCGAACCGGATCCGAACCGGATCCGAACCGGATCCGAACTGAATTTTTAAATAACCCGAACGGATCCTATATGCCCCTAACCGAATAACCCAAAATCCGAATTATCCGAACCGAATCCGAACCGAAAACCGAACGCCCACCCCTGTTTCTTCATCTATAATTGAAGAAACTGGACTCTCTTAAGAACAACAAAGCTTTTGACAAAATTTAAGGTTAGATTCATTTGCTTTTCTTAAAAATCTCTAAAAGATTTCAATTTCTTGTTTGAATTTGAATTGTGACATACCATGAAATAATAATAAAAAGCTAAGAAAATTCTGATGTTGGTGTAGTTTCTGATCTTGGTGTACTTTCATCAAGATACTGTTTAGATCTTTCAACTTTCTGAATTGAGTATTTAAGCTCTTGTTGAATATTGAATCTTGAAGGTGAAAGAACAATGTCTTTCCAAATTGATCCAGCTTCACAAGCAGGGTTTGGTCTATTGTATAACTCATAGATAGATTCTGCATTCTCATTTAACCTTCCTACATTTTTCAAACAATCAATCTCCTCTGGATCAACAAGTAATGTCTTTTCCTTTTCTTTCCACCCTATCATCTGCATAAAACCATAAAGATTCTCACTTTCATGATCATTTCAGGGTTTTTCATTAGATAAAAGGTCTAACCTTTGGAGAACCTTCAAGAGCATTGGTGCAGTAAAGCCTTGCATTGTCAACTAAGTTGCAATAAGTAAGAAATGCATCTGCAAATCTCTTGTGAGATCTTAGCTGTGATCTCACTCTTACTGCTCTTCTACACATTATTGCTCTCCTACATAAACCAAAACTTTATGTTAAAGACGAATGATTGGGCTTTCGGGTATTCAGTTAGGTTTTGGGTAGGAATCATTCGCTTTCGGTTCTTTTGGGTCCTAGATTTTAATACCTAATCTATTCTTTTGAAATTTCTGGTTTGGTTCTCATCGGTTCCGAGCCGGTTCGTTTCTATGTTAGCGGACCCTTTTTGGTTTCTAATTGGTTCCTGATCGGTTCCGGATATTTTAGACTCAAAAAACAAAAAAAAATCACCTGAAAAAACAATAAAAGTTACCGGAAAAACAAAAAATTACACCCAAAAAAGATATTAACCGAAAAACAAAAAATTACTCAGAAAAATAAAAAATTACCCGAAATTAGTTCAAAATATTTGAAATTATTTTAAAATACCCTAAAAAATATTCAAAGCAACAAAAAAATTTGGTACTTCGGTTCTATCAATGGTTCTCGGTTCGGTTCTGGTTACTAACCGACACCTATGGTTCTTTATCCTAGGAACTATCGGGTAGTTAGGGTTGAACTGGAACCGAACCAGAACTTCTTTTTCTTTCCCGGTTCTTCGGTTCCGGTTTTTCTGCCCAGACGAACACAATTTTTGAAATAAAGAAGTTGGAACATTCTCACCTAATGCCTCTGATTACAGCTAAGTATGCATCACATACAACTCCAACTAACTCTATCCTGTATGGCTTTCTCTCCCTTCCATCTTCTTGAAGCTGTTGTTTTTCACCTATACGTTCCCAATAGTTCTCTATAACTTCTCCATTTTCACCAACTTTGTAACCAGCTCCCATTCTGTAACGATGGCGATGTACATTTCTTGCCATTGTTATAGTTTGAACTACAAATGGTACCCAAGAGAGTGTACCATCCATTATTACATCTCGTCCTTCATTTAAAGCTGTAACTAGTAGTGATGATGCTGCATCTGTTGATGATTGATGAACCTGTTACATGCATTTTGTCATTGTGCAGGTTCTTTTGATTGTGTTACTGAAGAATCTATAAGGAAACAAGTAGCCTTACAAATTCAGCAGTTTTGATCATATCAACATGACCTCTTGAGCTTAGTGCTCTGTATATAACATCAGATTCTTTAAATGCATCTGCTTCAATTACTACAGCATCTGCTCCTGCCCAAAATGGTCTAATACAAACCACATCAGGATAACAACTAATCAGTGACCGCTTATATAGAACACTTTCAACTATATGCATCCAAACTATTTTCCCTTCAATTTTGTAACGCTTTAGAAAACTCCTGAACATGTATACCGTTTTACCAGACCTCCAAATTAATCGATATCATCACTAAACTCTCATGCGATTAATAAGCTTACTTTGCGATTCCAAATTAATAAAACGCGATAAGAAGTCGCGATTGAGACTTAATTAAAATCAACCGGTTACCAAATAAGTTACACAAACCCGATCTTAACTTTATTTTTAATTTAATCCGATTTTAACTTTAACCCAAAACTATCTTTTTCTTATTTTTTTTTCTTTTTTGGATTAAATTAAAAATAAAGTTATTATCGGATTTGGGTATCTTATTTGGTAAACGGGTTGATTTTAATTAAGTCTCAATCATTATTTTTTTAATCACGTTTTAGTAATTTGGAATCGCAAATTAAGTTTATTAATCACCTAGGGATTAGTGATGAGATCGATTAATTTAGGGGATCGGGTAAAGACATATACATGTTCAGAAGGTTTTCCAAAGAGATACAAAATTTGGATGCATAAAATTGAAGGGGTCTATTGAAGTCAACCCGAAGTTATACTTACTCTTTGAGAATGTCTTTGAGTACAGTGCTTTTTCCTGCACCCATACCACCACCCATTAGAAGTAGAACCGGACTTCGATCTTTATGTGCAACTGGAGCCATAACTTCTGTACATTCTGAGTCATCAACAGGTGCAATCCCCATTGCTTTCATTTCCTCTACCAATGTGTTAAACACTCTTGCCACTTTTAGATTTTTAGTGACTCTCTCAAACCTTTGTTCCCTTGTAGCTGCCATAACAATGTGCTTGAGCTTCTTCTTAGGCTCTGTATCTGCACTGAGTATCTGAACACACAAAATCCATGAAATGTTTTTTTGGTTTTTCTGTTTACAAAGAAAGGAATATGAATGTTTTTTTTGTTGTTGCAGAAACCTGACTGATCATAAGATCGGCATGGCTCCAATGATAAGCAAAGTAACTGAGAATACATCTCTCAAACTCCTCTACTAGCTTAATGAAGAGTGAATCAGCATCAGGCTCTTCAGAGAAGAAGCCGTAAATGTCTTTTTCGCAGGAATCGGATTTCCTGATGTAATCATTGGCTAATTTGCAGAGATGTGGACATTCTCTCCTGTCCTTGAATCCCATTTGCCGCACTGCAAAAACAGAGAGAGATAGAGGAGAAAGAAAACAGAAACTACATATCCTTACAATGCATCAAAATCTATATGATCATGGAGGTTTCAAAGAGGATTGGCTTTACCAACATAGTGAGAGAATCTCTCAAGCTTCTCATGACCTTTGTTTTTCTGAGACAATCTAAGACGAGGTTTGTTCTTGGAGTAACGTAGCTTCCTGAGACGGTAATGCAATGCAAAGGCAAAGACAAGTCCAATAGATGAGATTACCAAAATCTGAGTGAAGGTCGTGGTGTTGTTGTTGTTGTTGTTACTGTTATACTCTGCAACACACATTGATCTGTTTAGCTTATGAAAGGATTGGCTTTTGGAATCACAAAGCGACATATGAGAGTAAAGATTGATAAAACTCTTAAGATTAGATCCATTGTTGAATTCGTTTTCTCTTACGAGACAATCTATCTGCCTCCTCCACGTGTACTGTACTAAAATAGCTTTGAGTCCTATTTCTTAGGATGTTTCTTGGTTTACATTTTTGTGATTTTGACCATTTTGTTTTTCTTTTTGTTCAAAATCTCAATCTCTATGTATACTGTGTTTTTGCAAGGTCTAAGTGGTATAGTTTTCGCTTCCACGTTTGAATTATTAGACCGATCCGTCGATATAAGTTGAATTTAAGAAGCTTACTTGATTCTCAATGAAAATTTAACACTTGGAAAACTGCATTAAAGTCTTTGCAAAGAATGTGCTAATAAACCTAATTGAAAAAACTGAATTCATATCAGAGAAGAAGTAAAGAGAAGATATTCATAAGGTTTTCTATATAGGAGCTGTGCAAGTAGTTCTGAAATGGCCAGTTTGATTACACCGGCTACATCGAACCACTCGCTTTTGTCGTCCACGGTCTTGTCCTTGACTTCTCCTCTTCCTTGGTTTTGGCTGTTGTCTTAACGAACCAGGTGGTCTTATAACAATCTCATCACCATCCTCACCATCAGGTTCTGATTTTTTCCACATGGTTTTATCTGGAACTGGATGTATAGTTTCTGCGTAAGTTTGCCTGTAATTTGCCACGGTGAAGTAACTATCCGTGAACCGGTAAACATTTTGTCTACAAGAGAGAAGTGCTGCAACCGCGTGGCTACAAGGTAAACCATATAACTCCCAACCGCGGCACAAACAAGAACGGCATCTAATATCTACTACCAATTTCGTTTCACTGGTCATGACCTCGAATTGTGATTCGTTTGCTTTGTGAACTTGGTACGCGCGAGAATGTTCTATAGCTTCAAGGACTTGTCTCTCAGCAGATGGAACTAACATACCAGACCATTGCGAGCTTGTTTCACGGCGTTCATTGAACATAGTCATCAGTTGGCGACGAATAGACTCCATCATTTGGATTATAGGAAGACCTGAAGCATCTTGAATCCAACCGCTAAGTGACTCGGTAACATTTGCAGTCAAATGCCCAGACTTTGTTCCTTCAAAGCAATATGTGGTCCATAAAGAAGGAGGTATGTTACGAATCCATAAGGCAGCTTCTGGAGATATATGGCCAATCTCGTCGACCTTTGCATCGAATTCGAAGAAGGTGGGACATTTTGCTGCTTCCCAAAAAAGGTTCAGAAGAATAGAGTTGTTAAACTCTCTACGGAAACATTGTGTAAGATGATGAATACAGAAACCATGAAACGCCGTTGGAAAGTTAACATCCACAGCATCAACAATGGATGTTTCTCTATTAGATAAAATCGTCAGCTTTGGCATGTTTTCCGAACTAACTTCAAGTAGCTGACGAAACTCCGAGAGGAACCATTGCCAGTGACTATCATTATCCTCACCAATAATTGCAAAAGCCAAAGGAAATATCGCTCCATCTCCATCAAAACCAGTGGCAAGCAACAGCTTCCCTGGATATTTGCTCTTTATAACAGTTTCATCCAATGTAATGAGAGGTCGACAAGCACTAAGAAAACCAGAGATTGATGCTTGGAATGATATAAATAACTGTTGAAAGCTACCATCAACAGGACTTCCATGAACAACAGCAATACTTCCAGGATTTGTTCTTCTAATTTCATCACAATATCTAGGAAGAAGACGATAATCTTCTTCGAATGAACCACGAACAGCAGCCATTATACGTTCTTTCCCTCTCCATGCTTGCTTATATGATAATGTAATACCATGAACTTGATGAATTTCTTCAAGTATCTCCTTAGGTTTGCAATGAGGATTTAGTCTCAGTCTTTCTTTTACAGCTTCAGCAACCCATTGAACTGAAGCTTGATGGTGACCAAGATGTGAAATACCACCACATGTGTGACTTCCGTGAATAGTCCTTATTGTAAAAGTTGGTACACCAGGAAGCTTAGCACAATGAATCCTCCAAGGACAACCTTCACTAGTGCATTTTGCAGTGAAACGAGTTTTGTCAGATTTAACCGTCTGCATCTCAAAGCGCAGAGCAATTGCAGCATCTCTCAATGCTCTCCTACAAGCAAGAACATCTGAAAATTCCATACCAACAACCAAGTTGTGTTCAGGAGTTACACGTAGTGACCGACATTGAACAATAGGAGTAGTCAACTCTAGCTGATGAGAAAGGCTTATGTCTAGGCCAGGTATGGGATCTCTATTCATGCAATGACCCACTCCTAACTGTAGATTATCATTAAGATCATGAGAAACTATTAAAGCTAGTTTATCATTCTCTGAGGTTTCTGAGTCATCATTATCAGGAAAGGAGAGGTCAAAAGCATGATCATAGCTTTCATTTTGATTCTCCTGAGAATCAACCTCATCTTTTCCTTGAAGACGACTTTGTTCTTCAGGTACTTCTTCACTGTGTGTCCTTGAGTTTTGAACCTGATTGTGATTCCAAACCTCGTTTTGCTCACGGGAAACACCTATCTGCAGGTTAGTCTCGTGCAGCGGTTCGAAAGAAAAGTTATAGTCAGGAGCAGGAAACATGTCAGTGTTTTGTCGAGCTTCCATATAATGGTCTTGTCTAAACGAGATATCAGAGTTCCCTGCCATCATCAGCTCTTGATTCGACATTTCATCACAGTAACAAAGAATTCGTCGAGTAAATATTTCCAACTCAACTCTTAACAGTCTTTTATAAACCTACAAAACAAGAACACTAACATAAGACATTGCCACAAGTGAGACTAACAAATTGTATAACAAGAAGTTCACACAACAAACCATTAACCATTAGCCTAAGCCCACTCAAATCAACTTGGAAACATCTACAACAGGAAAACACTATTGAAACAATCTTCTGAGATTTGCCACTATCCTTATAAGTAGAACCAATACTAGAGAGAGGGGTAAAACAAAATCCAAACTTTTATAATCGCCATCTTCAATGTGCAATAACAATAGCATAAGGTAAAGACCCAACAATCAAAGAAACTAATTTTACTTAAAGAGCAAAGATTTACACTACCACCATCTCTAAAACTGAGAGTTATCGTTTCTAATTCATCGAGGAAAAGAAAAAACCACCCTTCAACCACTAAACTCCAATTCAAAATTTCAACAAAAGGGATTAAAAAAGGAGATTCATTTGGGAGAAATCTCATGGATAGAACAATTTCGACTCAAAATTGGAGAGAAAATCAAAGAAAAAGAAATCCAGCGAAACAGAATAAGAAGTCGAAACTCACGGATCAAAGAAGGTATGAATAGAGAGGAATCTGCAGAGCAGAAAAAGAGAAGAGGGTATGGATTTGGAAGATTCAAAGAAGAGGAATTTGGCGGGGACGTAAGAGGAAAATCTGGGAGGAGAAGAAGAAGAAGGTCGTCGAGGAGATTTTGATAATTTTTGATTGATGGGACAAAGAGCACCCTTTGTTGATTCCAATACTATTAGGTATTGTAAGGTTATTTTAGTCTTTTTCTTTTATTTAAGGAGAAATTATGAAGAATATCAAAAACATTTAAGTATTTTTTTTTTTTTTTTTTTTTTTNAATTAGGGGTGGGCAAAAAACCCAAACCAAACCGACCCAAACTGACCCAACCGAACCCAAACCGACCTTAACCAAACCATATCTTATGTATAATCCAATTGGTTCTACTTTTTTGCAACCCAAATGGTTCGGTCCGGTTCGGTTTAAAACCGAACCGAACCGATAACCCAATGTGTTTTTTAATTTTTATTTTGTTTAATATATTTTATAAACTAATATATTAGTTATAATAAAAAATAGATTATCAGTAACTAAACCCTAAATTTTCTATAGAAGTAAACTATTGTCTGCCGTTTCTAATTCTATTATACCTTCACGTCATCTTCTTCCTTCAGTCATCGTAATCACTAATCAATAATCATCTCCAAAAGGTAATGATCACATATAGAAAAATATGAACAATCGTTGATGTCCATGATGAGAAAAGTGTTCCTTTATATTTATTTAATTAGGATTAGGTTATTATGTGTTGAACGCATGATATAATTATCTTAGCAATTTATCATATTTCTAGGCTAGAATACGTGGACGTAGTGTATCACCTGTTAGTGTTTCAAGGTGATTCACATCTTTTTATATATTCTGTAAGTGCTATAATTCTTTGTAAAGGTGGACGATGAAGTGGAAGCTATTAGTTGACAAAAAAATAAATAAATAATATGCTAACAATTTGTTATTTTTCTTTGTAGATGGATAAGCAAAATACCACCAACAGTAAAAGAAAAGAATCGGATTCTCCGACAGTTCCGCCGAAGCCAAAAAGAAAACTAC
>OVBE01006048.1:0-20538 GCA_900406425.1 Iberis pinnata
GACCTCAAAATCGATGTTAATTGATAAGTAAAAACCGTGAAAATTCAGAGTCATCAGGTATGCCAAGTGTAATCGCATGTCTCTCACAAACCCTACGGTTCGGTGGCTTGTACCGTAACTTTGATCAATAATAATTATTATTGTTGACAAAAAGACTATGCTAGCTAGTTTTACTGGAATATGTGGGCGAAAATAATTCATATTATAATCGACCGCATGCATGTGCTTGTGTGACTTGTATCAAGAGCTGGCACTGATACGACGATTATCATTTTGAATACATGAGTTAATATTTTTATTGTAGTCTTCTCTTTCGATTTGATTATTTCGCACAATAAAACACACTTTAACGCTCAACTGATCTATTTACATTGTACTTGATCTTGTCTATCCATTGACTTCCAATTGCTTCTTTTTCGGGAGGAAATAACCTTCTTCGTCATAGTATCATTCCATTTCATACATTGGTTGCGCAATGCTTGGGCTTGACAGAAATGACAGTGACATATGCTAGATACATACAATGTCCTTGATAAACGATTGACTTAGAGCATGATTAACGGTGAAAGGTTCTAATTTTTTAAAAAATAAAAATAAAAAAATAAGAATTGGACCATTCGTGGGCCGCCACGTGTCAGTGGGGCCCACGAATAGTGCTAGAACCACATCCGAGAGAAGAGATCAGAGAGCTTAATTCTTAATATTTTTGTGGACCCCACCACTAAAACCAACTTAAGATACCTGCGATAAACATGGTCTTATATTTCTATTCACGTGAACTAATATATATATATATATATATATATATATATATAAACTTGTGATAAACCCTAAGCTTCTATAAATATAAAAACAACCCTAATTATCAAACATATAAAAAACTTCTTATCAAATATATTTTCAATATATTCGCATATAGTAATACAACTCAAATCCCTTGAAAGGTAATACTACTACATATACATTATATAACCTATAATTAGTTATTTGACATCTAAGTTATAGGTACTATAGTCTTTTTTTAAAAAAATTTCATTTTACCCTCAGGGTACACTCTATCTCTTTCACTTGCTTTGGCTAATCTTTATTTTTTTTTCTTGTGACATATTTGTTTTTTTTTATTACTTATTTTTTGGGTTTAGATCACTACAAGAAATCACTCTAGGGCTGACAGGCTTTTCCGTCAATAGCCCGTAAGAAAAGAGTATTTTTGACGGAGAAGTGACGAAATCAGTCCGTTAGTCTTAGAGCGTCAGTAATCATATATCGTCAGTAATCTGTCAGTAATTACTGACGGATTATTTACTGACGAATTATTGACGGAAGATTACTAACGGAGTTTTGACGAGCAACATCTGTCAGTAAATGTCCGTCACAAATCTGTCAATAATTACTGACGGATTAGTGACAGACAATTACTGACAGAATCATCCGTCACTAATTATATGTCACTAATCTGTCAGTAACTACTGACGGATTAGTGATGGATTATGAATTAATATTTTTAAAAATTAAAAAACAATTTATTTATATTTATGATATAAATGTATATTTAAATAAATTTTGATTGAATAATAATATAAATATTTTTAATAAAATTCAAAAATAATAATAAAATAACAAAATTATATAAATAAAAAAAATTATGTTACAAAAAAGAAAGAAAATAAACGAAACTATTGTTGACCGAGTTGTCCTAATATCGCGCGCGGTCACCAAATCTTCTACCGTCTTTTTCAGGGTTTCTACTTCAGTGTCTTTCCTCATCATCTCCTTGTCCCTGATTGGATCTCTCGCTTCTCGAGATCCTGGTAGACAATATCGGGCCACGTTCCCTAGTCCGAACACGCGCCCCTTCGACTTCTTCGTCGTCTGAAAAAAACCAAATTAAAAATATTAGACATAGATATAATGAAACATTTAAAAAAGTTAACTTATAGAAAAACTTACCTCGGTGACACCTCATACTGCGTATCAAGCGGGATATCCTCACCCTCGGGTGTCTGTTGAGTCTCCCTCATGTCATCTATAATCCTCTTGGACGTCTCAAGCACCTCCTTAGCTACAGGATCCTGAACATGTCCAGTCTTCATGTTGGTGTGAATGTCCTCCATAAACTCGAGGGGGGTTGGTCGCCGCCCCTTCTTCCAAGTATGTTTAAATGTTCAAAGTTTTAGTTATGTTTCTAATTTGATTAAAGTTTAAAATTAACTACAGTTAATGTGTTTTCTTACCAGCTCCTGGTCACGAGTGATGCTACTCTTAGCACCCAAGTTTGTTGTCGCAATGCCTACACCATTGCGGGTGCTGTAGCGGTTCTTCTTGTTCGTCGATGATCGTTCTATAGTCTTGGGTTCATACCAATACTGAACGAGATCTAGGAATAAGATCTTAGGCATCTCTTTCGCCTTCTTGCCTTGCTTCTTCCACGTAGTCTTCCAGGTATGGAAGTGGCTGGTGTAGACTTGGGCCGCCTTCGCCCTAAACTCAGTATGGACCAAGCTTATGATAGAAAGACGCCAGTTGAACTCTTGCTATACAATTACAAAGTTTAAATTTAGTTAGACAATAATTAAGTTGTGGTTAATTAGTCTAAACTTTTTGGAAAATCTTTACCGCAAAGTGCCGCAACCAAATCTTCTTATCTTCATCTATCATTAGGACGAACTTCTTATACGGTTTCTTCAGTAGATTATGCGTCATTCTCATGATGCATTTGGTCATCCCGTTGTCCGAGGGACCAAACCACGTCGCCCCGTGCATGAGTAGGGGATCTAGACATGTCAACCCTCCCTCCCAGGTTGAACTAGTAGTTCCTCCAATGGCATATGCACCGGAGGAACATGAGGCGTTGGAAGAACCTGATACTGATGTCCCGGAAACTGAGTTTCCAAAATATGAGTACCCGGCTCAGAAGAAGGGGTCATGGGAGAGGGCACCGAACCTGACCTTCTCGATCCGTCAGCATTGCCGAGACCGGGCTCATAGTATAAATCGTAATTACTGAAAGTACGGTAAGTTTAATTAATGTTAGTATTTAATGTATAGTATAAAATTAATTATTCATTTAGTATAATCATATTTTCATTTTTGTAAAATAAGCAGGAAAAATATAAAACTAATGATTTAAAATCACATTCAACCCTAAACTTTTAATCTTTACAATTAAAACCCGAACTTTTAAAATTTACATTTACAACTAAACGTTTAATATTATATTTGCAACCATAAACTTTTGAAAATTTTCATTTACAACCCCTAAACTTTTGAATTTACATTTACAACACTAAAAGTTTAAGAATTACATCTACAACCCTAAACTTTTTAAAATTACATTTACAAACCATAAACTCTTAAAAATGAAATTTACAACCCAAAATTTTAATTTTTTTATTTATTAAAAATCATTATTTCCTACAAATCTAAAACTTTAACAAAATACTAATACAACCCTAAAAATTCAGAAATCATTTTAAAATCCCAACATTTAAAATTATCAAAAACAACACTAAAACTTTAATAATCTTTTATTTTCATAAAATTTCACTAATAAACAACTATTAACAACCTAAACAACATTTACAACACTTAATCTAACTATCAAAAACCAAATTATCACCTAAAATCTATCAAAATTTCAATTTTTCAAAAACTTAATCAATTGATTTCAATCCCTAAAACTAACCTAAAATTACTTAAATCAATTGAAACGTACAAGGATGGGTTGTTGGGGTTGTTTGCCATGTCTTTTAGCCCTAATCACCACCGTAAATCGCTTCTCGTCGAAAAAATTGAGTGAAAATGAAGAAGAATCTTCTTTTTGCTATATACTCGAAACTTTCTGACGGAAAAATCCGTCAGTCCAAATAAATTAAATTTAAAACTTTTCACCAAATATTTTGGGACTTGAAAACGAGGGTAAAACTAGGTGATCCATCAATAATTACTGACGGATTGCATGTACCTGTCAATAAGCCATCAGTAACATGTAAATGGGGTTTAGGGATTTGTTTAGGGTTTGGTTATGGAAATGTGGTATTACGGTTATCTAAACAAATATATGATGACACATTTAATATCATAATGCAGTGATAATATCGCAAAATTGATAAATCTGCTTTTCTCGTTTACAAACTTCAAACTATATCGATAAATATCTTATAAGTTTATAATTAGTTTGGTGTATAATGGTTCTATGTAATGGAATTTCATGTTTTGTTTTTACTTGATTGAATTACCCTAAGTTTTTTCAGAGTGTGTTTGATGTTAATTAAATTTTAACATATAGTTCAAACTTAACAAAATTTCATTTAGTGTCTCAAACCCCATTTACATATTACTGACAGATTACTCACGGGTAACCAAATATCCGTCAATAATATGTAAATGGGGTTTAAGGATTTTCTTAGGGTTTTGTTATGGAAATATGGTATTACAGTTATCTAAACAAATGAATGATGACACAATCAGTATCATAATGCACTGATAATATCGAGAAATTGATATATATATGCTTTTCTCGTTTACAAATTTCAAACTATATCGATAAACATATAAATAGTTTCATGTATAATGGTTCTATGTAATGGAGTTTCAAGTTTTGTATTTTTTTTACTTGATTGAATTACCCTAAGTGTTTTACAGTGTGTTTGATGTTAATTAAGTTTTAACATATAATTCAAACTTAACAAAATTGCATTTAGGGTCTCAAACCCCATATAGTTATAACTGACAGATTAACGACGGATATTCGGCTAACCGTCAGTAATTACTGACGGACAACTGAACGGTAGCTAAATAACCATTAGTAATCCTTCAGTTATAACTACATAGGGTTTTAGATTTATTCGTTTGTAATATGTAAACTTATGAATTTATAAGTTTGTTAGTCTTACAATTTATAAGTTTCCAAATAATGTTAGAAAGAAATGGTTACAAAATTTTTTTGGGTTTCCATTTACTTACGTATTACTGATAAAATGGTTTTTAAGTTTTTAAATACACTTAATAACCCATTATAGGCTTATATGTATAAACCTATGAAATTATAGTAAAAAAATAAAAAACCAAATTACTGACGGATAGCCAAATATCCGTAAGTAATTTTTTTTTTCTTTATTTTCTAATATATATATATATATATATATATATATATATATTAAGTTTTTAAGTTGTATATGGTCACTTGTTTATAAATACGTTATAAGTTGAAAATTTTGTAATTATACATTTTAGTGTAGAAAAATATAAATAAGTTGTTATCTATAATCAAAAATATAACAGAAAATGTCAATAATACAAATAAAATGACGAATCTACTAAGAAGATGATGATGGATAATCTGATGGTGAAGAATTTGTGTCCAAATCAAATTCGTCACTCGAGCCATCGTCTACGCCATGTAAAAGAACATTTAGATCACCGAACACCGTGAAATCGAAGAACTCATCCTTTACATCCTTGGTTAGCCTAAATGCTGGAATTGGACACGTACCATCTTCCGTGATGTGAAGCTTAGGTCGAGAATAAATATTACGCAAGTCTAATCTAGACTTCAAATTGTCTTTCGTCTTCCCTTGCACATTTAGAATAGTGTTCATTATTTTGTCAAATAAATTCTTCTCAATGGGCATCACATCTAGGTTATGTCGCAACAAATGAGTTTTCCAATAAGGAAAATCCAAAATATGCTTTTCTTGTGCCAATTATGATTCTCTCCTGAACCATATACATTTCCATGTTCATTTCCACCAAAATTAGCATCATTGGTACTATAAACACCAAATTCACTCATTTGGGTTAATAGCTCAGTGCCTTCTAATTCAGGTGGTGGACCTTCAACACATCTTTTCTTCGTGAATAGCGTAGTTGATTGACGATATGGATTATTTTGGGACCAAAATCTTTGGTGACAATCAAACCAACATGTTTTTTTCCATTCTTCAGCTGAAATGAGTTGGTGTTATTGGTACAATATGGACATGCTAGTTTCCCGTGAGTTGTCCATCCAGATAACATACCATACGCTAGGAAATTGCTTATAGTCCACATAAAGACCGCATATATCTTAAAATTTTGTTATAGCAACACAACATAGACCTCCTCCACATATTCCCATAATATATTCAACTCATATATTAATAGTTGCAAAAACACGTCAAGCGCTCATTTTGGATGATCTGGCCCAGGTACAAGCACAAAGAAAAATAGAAACTCTTGGTTCATACACAAAGATGGCGGTAAATTGTAAGGTGTCACTATTATTGGCCACAGAGAATACTGTCTACCATACTTTCCGAAAGGGCTGAATCCATCTGTACTTAATCCAAGATAAACGTTACGTTTCTCGTATGCAAAATCCGGATATGTAGTATGAAAATGACGCCAAGTTTCTGCATCTGAAGGACGTGTAATTTCTCCATCAAATCTATGCTCAACATACCATCTCATTGCCTCATCTGTTCTCTGAGACTTATCAAACTTTTCAACCTATCTGTTAGTGGAAAATACCACATCCTCTTGTAAGGCACTGAAACTATACCGTATGTATCCTTATAACTTAGTTTGCGACAATATCAAAAACTTGTCCGAGTTTCATTGCGTCTCCAATAGATCATAAAATTGTCGATGCACACATTTATAGCCTCATATGGCAATCCAAGCCCCTTTACAAGTTTTTTTGTATCTCGTAACATGAACCTGGAGCAGTGTTATCCTCTGGAAAGACATATCTCACAAACTTTGCAATTGCATCAATACAATCCTCAACCAAATTATAATATGTCTTTATCCCCGACAACCTACTTGTAGAGGATAAAGGCGAATGATCATCTCTACATCCTCTATATAATGGCTGATTTGTTGCATCTGACATATCAAAAAACCGTCTTGCTCTAGATTAGGTTCTTCATATGAAACTTGCGCCTTTTCTATAGTTTCTCTATAAACGTCATTAACCATTTGAACTGTAGGTGCTCCAAAACCTAATTTCGTTCTAGGTTCCTCTATCCTATCGGATAATGGTTCGCTAGGGCTACTACTACCAACATCAACAAGTCTTTCTCCATGTAAATACCAAATCTTATACCCCGACATAAATTCATTGCAATACAAGTGATTTCATACTAAATCTATCATGATATTATGAGAATTCTAATATAAATTGCACAGAAATTTTAACTTACGACTACTTTTTTCCCGAGGTTGTCGACATGCCATTTCGATGAATTCGCAAACTCCACGTGCATATTCGTCGTTTAAAAGTTTTGTGTCTTCATTCATCCGCTCACCATCCATTCATGATCGAAAATATGGAGTAGACATTGTTTTAAGATTGTTTGGGATGTTTGTGAATTGAGAATGATGGCTCTGGATTTTATAGAATACCTATATGACGGATTACTAACGGATTTATCCGTCAGTAAGCTTCAAAATATCTGTTGCCAATGGCTTCAAACAGCTATTTTGTGACGGATATATCTGTTAGATATTTGTCAAAATTAATTACTGACAAAATTTATGATGGACGATATTTGTCAAAAGGCCGTCGATACCCCGTCAGTAATTACTGACAGACAGGTGTCCGTCAGCATGTCCGTCATAAATCTCCTAGTTTTATTGTAGTGGATTTATGATTTATTTTTTGTGTTTTGGGTTTATATTTTTGGTTTATATTTTGTATTTTGGGGTTTAGGGTTTATATTTTGGATTTAGGGTTTATATTTCGGGATTTTGTGTTTATATTTAGGGGTTTTTGAGTTTATATTTTGGGGTTTTGGGTTTGATTTTGGGGTTTAGGGTTTCTATTTTAGGGATTTGGGTTAATATTTTGGATTTTGTGTTTATATTATTTTCAGTAGTCCGACTATTACGTTCAGTAGTCCGACTATTCTTGGGTTTATATTTTATTAACCAAAATCACTATTCAATATTTTAAAAATATAAATCCGGTTTAAATAATTTTAGTCATGTTAGATTAATAAAAAAATTATGTTCTTTTTATGTAACTTTTGTGATTAAATGCTGTTCATATATGCTTTTATTTGCAAAAAAATGGAAAATGATGGAATTTGGAAAAAAGAAGAAGAGAGATATGACTTACATGTACGTCTATTGCACATTAACGATATGAAGGAGATATTGATAGTATATTAATACCAACTTTCAAATTAATATACACTTTTGTACATACATGTATGTTCATGCAATTAACCCTCCCTTGGATAGGTTTAGCGAAATATAATTAATATCTCATGATCCACTTTAAAATAAACTATATATGAAGTCGCGACAGGATAAGCTGGTGTCACAACCTATGGGGAGTGTTTGTTATTTTACCTAGTTATACCACGTTTAATGGTAGGAGGACCTTATTAGAAGTTCTAATAATTATTTTAATTAATATTTACTAATCTTTAAAAGGTTAAAGACTTCCTTAATTTTATGCTTTTAATAGTAGAGCCACTAATGTAATTCTTAAAAATTAAAAACTAATTTTTTTTAATTGAGATATTTTAACATAAATTTTTTTAGTTGAAATATTTGAACATAAATTTTATGAAACTAACAAATAATTTCATTGATATTTGAACATAAATTTTTTTAATTTGAGATACTTCAGATATTTTAGTTCCAAGTATTTCAGTTCTAAGTCGGTTCCATGTATTTTAGTTTTTTCGGGTAATTTTTGTATTTTTAGTTTTTATTTTCGGTATTTCAGGTCTGAAATATCCGGAACCGACATAGAACCGAAAGTTTCAGATATTTTTTTGGTTTGTCCGGGTCTGAAATACCCAAAACTGACTTAGAACCGAAAATTTTGGGTTCTTTAAACATGGAACCGAACCGACCTGGAACCGAACAAAACCGAATTGGAACCGAACCGAATATTAGAAAAGTATCGATTTGGTATTAGAATTTATGATCCGAAGAATCAGAACCAAATCGAATACCCGAAAATCCAACCCTACAAAAATTCATGAATAAAAAAAGTTGACAGTTGACAAAACAAACTCTAAAAATCAAGACCACCAATCATGGACTGACACGTGGCAATCCTGATGCGGTTGCGAAAAATCTAAACAAAAAATCGATTCTTTTCATTTAAAAATGGGGTGAGCTTAAAAAATATTAAAATGGGTGTAAAAACCCTATATTTATATGGGTTGGAAGTGGTCTTAGTATTTTAAAACGTGTTAAACGTTTGCTTGCTAGATGTTATATGAATGTCTGGTGTATAGTTGTATACGTAAGAGTTTAAGTAAAATCTAAACATATACGATTTGTATATACATACAAACTATCTATTATACAATATATTTTTATGTAAAGATAAATAAATATATAACTCAAAATTTATATTACGAGTCTATTCTTTTTATTACTGCTAGCATTCAAAAAAGAGAAGACATTGTTCGAAACACAAAGGGATTACCGTAGAAAAGAACAAATCATTGTCACCCTCCTTTAATTTAGTCTTTCATGTTAATAACCTTCTCTTTTTCTATGGCTATTATTTCTAGCGTTACTATTTCTTCAAATCTCAGTCGCTATAGTTTAGTTATTTCTTCTATTAAGGACATCTCCAAAAAACACTTTAAATTTGAAGTGTTATATGTTTTCTTTCAAAAGCAACATTTTAAATTTGAAGTGTCAAAAATGTGTATTTTACAATATTGTCCATATTTCTGTTCATAATTAATTAATATCATACAATTTTATAAATAATTATAAAAAATCCAGCATTTAATTATAACATACAATATTTATTAATCATACATTAAATTATGATATAGATTACATAATTATTAGAAAACATACCAATAACATCATAAAAATTGAAATATCAAATTATTAATTAGCATTATTACCATAATGCTCTTGTATATGCTCGATCAATGCATTTAGAAGTGATAGATGAGTCTTTTTATTTTTATCAATGATAGTAGTACTTGTGAGTTTATTCGATCTAAGCAAACACGAATCATACAAAAAGGAAATCAACAACAACCTCAACTTTCGGTTACACCAATATTTTTTGGGCAATATTTGATGATCTTGGAGGTGGTTGATCAAATTTAGGTGAATATTATGCTGTAATATTTTTATTTGGATAAAATTTGTGTGTTATGTAATCTTTTTTATTGCTCTATTTTGCACTCTCTCCGTTCCATAATATAATATGTTTTAGAGAATTATTTATGTTCCAAAATATAAGATGTTTTCGTATTTCTATGCAGATTTTAAAGCAATTAAATAGTTCACATCCAATAATAAAATGTCAGCATTTTATTGATTGGTCAAGTGTTTTTAATGTTTAATATATAAAATATTTGAAATGAAAAAAAATAATTTCTTAATATGCGCACTTTCAACTAAAACATCTTATATTATGGAACTGAGGGAGTATTAAATTTGCTTGATTTTTTTTTAAAGTATTCATGGTATGTGATATTTTTCATATTTTAATATTATAACTTTACTTTATATGTTTCTAAATATAAGATGTATAAATTATTTTACATTTAAAATAAATCATAAAAATATGGGTACTAAAATAATTAATATACAACTTAAAATATTAAATAAATAAATTTACGGACCAATATACAAAAATGACACTTAAAATTTGAAGTGTGAGAAAGTAAACATTTCATATTTGAAGTGTGAGAAAGTAACACTTCAAATTTGAAGTTTTGAAGTGTCCTTTTAGAGAAAAAAAAACTTCAAATTTAAAATTATAGAGTATTATTTGGAGATGCCCTAACATGAACGGCTATCATTATCTTTTCTTTCATAGTATGTTTTTTGAATGCTATTGCTAATTTAGTAGTAATCAAAAGAACATGCTCTACATTATTACATACAAATAAAAATTAGGAATTTTAAAGATATATGATCTTTAAATTGTTATAAATTACAGAATAATATATGTGTATGATACATAATATCTCTCTAAATGCTGTTAAGGTATATTCGAATTCTAAACCGTACATTGCATAACATGAAATCAGAATGCTTGACCCATAATTAGCGCCTAGGCCGGATTTTAAAACATCTTATTATATAAACCGGAACGCGTTTAACATGGATGCGATACGTAAGCGAATTATAATTAACTAAATCGTGACATGTGTCATTTTTAATTAAAATTATGACATGTGTCAACATAGTATTTTAAAGTAATGGAAACTTTCTTATTGTTAGTTTATTATTTTTTAAAAATAAAATAATAACAAAAGGAAATATTTTTTCTTTTTAAATGGTAACTACATAATAATAAAAATATTAATTTTATACATAAATTATAAGATTAAAATAACTAAAATATATAACATATAAAAGATTAATAATATAAATTTGAAGAGAAAATATATATGTACACTTTTATGTTTGTTTGAACCTAAAAACCACAACATATGTTGATGTTAGTTTTAACGGTTAAAAAAAAATATACAAATCAAAATAACTAATAATAACTAAATTTTAATTTTAAGGTTGATTAAAATATATAATAACATTGATTATCATATTTAAATCTAAATAATTTACTTATACCCGCGTATAACGCGGGACCTAATCTAGTTGCACATAATAGATATTACGGTTTGATTGCTGCTAAAAATTATATTGACTTTTGGTTTTAGTTTTAAAATTTTGATGGATAACTAAAACTATAGATTTTGTTAAACAATATGACTAAAACTCAATTAGTGCATAAATTTTTAGAAATTTCATTGTTTTAAAAATTAAAATGCAAATATGTTTTAGATAAAAATCTTGCCTATGTAGCTAGAAATATAGGACGTTAAGTAGCTTTGTGCAAATATTTAATTACATTTCCCCTAAAATATTCATTTAGCCAATTTTGGATAAACATGTAAAATATAAAAAGCTAAATGATGTGGAAAGGTGGAAAGAAAAAGAAACAATAAAACGTAGAAGCGAAACCTTTTACCTCATATGTAGCCGATGTCCTTTTGCGTAGCTGATTATGTTCAATTAAATGGAGAATTCAGATAGAGAAATACAAGAATAAAGTCATTTTATCTTTGCATAAATAATTTGAAAACAAATTAATTAGGAATAGCTGAGGCAGTATTGTCGTTGGTTTTTGAATCTGTACATATCAAACGAGAAAAAATAACTGGAAAAAAAGAGTGAATCTCATTTAATTTTGTGTGTTTTTATATGAACATCTGAATAAAACTATTCAGATTTTGTGAGGTTTGAGTTACAAGAACACTACGTTGGGGACCTATGGTTAGGGATGGACTTATTTCTCGAAATCCGAACCTGATCGGAAAACCTCAATTATCCGAATGAGTTTTAGGCTAATGTATTTCGGGTATCCTACCCAACCGCATAATCGATCAGGTGCCCAAAAAACTCGAAATGATGCTTTAAACAAAAAATACACCTCTCAACTTTAATTTGTATGCTAATTTTAGGGTTTAGGTACGGGAAAATTTTGTCAATATAACTTCTTTATTAAAATCTAGTAGCATTTTTTTTTTGAAAATATTTTTGTGTTGTTATTTGAAAGATATAATGGTTTGTGATGGCATAAAGCCAAAAACTTATATTAACTAATTACGATATTTAATAATGTTGGTATTTTTATAGATTCAGGTATTTTAGATAATTTCGGTACGTACAAACCTATTGGGATCTAAAAAGATTTCGGGTTTAAATTAATTCTCTTAGTGTTGATCCGACCCAAACCCAAACGCGACATAACCCGACCCAAACTCGACCTGAAACTTTTCGGTTCTATATGGGTAGTAAACTCCTATACTTGAAAAATCCGAACCCAAAATTTTTGACCTGAACCCGACCTAAAAGCTCGAGTGTCCACCCTTAGTTGTGGTCCATAGTTTGTCTCTCTCTTGCCAAGAAGGTCTGGAGCTGCTCAAGGGTTCTTTGTCTCCTTATGCGTATGTTTGTAGTTCTTTTGATTGGTAGGATTTGGTTTTTGTTGTGTTAGTTTTCTAGGTTTTATAAAAACAAGAATATGAGTACACAAGAGAATTAACGAGGTTCAACAATATCTCTACGTCCTCAAACCAATCACTAGAGATTTTTTAGATAAACTTTCAACAAGACTATTTCTAATGGAATTACTCGACACTAAGACACTTCTTAGTTCAACACCAATCAATCTCTATCCTACAATGAGACACACACACACACGTCTCTAATACAGATTTAAGAATCAGAATTCCTAGGTTTGTCTCCTAAGTCTATCATTGATTTAAAGCACCTCGTGATTCATATGGTTCCACACTGATTTTTGTGTCACACAACCGATAATTTCTTTTTTCAGAGACATGTTTTAATCAATTGATATTCTTCTTTTTGTGTGGCTGACCTAATTTGACTCATATATCTTATATTAATAGCATCCAAAACGTAGCCACTTCCAATATTTACTATAGATTTAGATATGAAAATATCTTAATTCTTCTTTTCCTTATTGAGAATAATTCATCATATTTACATTCTCAACAAATCTCCAACGCCACAACAACACTGATAAACGTAACTTCCATATTTTCAGGGGTCTAGATGGTGCAAATATTTCATATATTATACATTCAACATATATTAAACAATTCAAAATCGCAACAATATGTCAACTGCAATTTGTGTGTCACACACGTTCCACAATCTGCAGTTCTGCATCAGTTTTTCATTCAAGAAAATTCTCCTTTGCTCTAGAAATTTTGAAACTAGCAATCTCCCCCTTTATCACTGAGTTTTATAACTCAAACTCACTCTTGAAACCTAGCAATCACATGCCATGTAAAGCATCATCATAGACTACCTTTTAATCAAATATTACCACAAAAATAGTCTCTTCAAACTCCACATGCTCGAGTGATAAAACTCTGTGATAACTCACTTGAAATATCTCATACTTATTGGATCATTATATGATGAAACATGCTTAGTATATCCATAAATATCATATTTATCCCCTTTGTTTAGATGTTCTCCTTGAATCTCTTTGGCCACCCAAACATGTTTGAATCTTTTGGGCTCAGGAAAAATTGCATTCATTTTCCAGACACGCAGTAACTTCTTGAATTTTCTTAGGCATTCTGATTGATGGTGTCCTACAAAACTATATTTGTGATACACACGTCTTCACTTCATTGTTCTTTTTAGAGCTACATGTTCTTGACGCTTAGTTACATGTTGATCATGAACAGTTCGTTTATGTTTTATGTGACACAATTTCATATATGTTGGACTAGCAACTATAAAGTGTGAAAGTCCAGATGAAAACGTTAGCTTCATAATAAAAATAGTATCACTTCAACTTTGATCCATCATCTTCTTTCCATTTTGTTTGTTTACAAAAACTGTCTTTGTGTGACCATAACCATTGCACTTATTACACTTGATTTCTTTTCTCTTAAATGATGGACAAACTGATTTTACATGTCGAATACTATGACAATTATAACACTCAACTTCATGCCTCTTTTTTTTCTTTATATGTAATTTATCTTGAGACATATGAGATAAGAGATCCATAGTTTCTTCAAGTTTTTGAATCATCAAACACATAACTTCTTCAATTTTTTGAACCTTTTGCTTGTCTTCATCGACTATAATTGCAAGATCTTCCACAACTTTGGGTGATTTTGAATTCATTTCCATCTCTTCCTCCATTAGCATACTTACTGCTTCAGCAAACTTAATTTCATTGGTGTTCATCGTCATTTTTATCACAGCTTTATGAGCTGCAAACTTTGCAGGCAACCATCACACAAGTTTCTTCGCCAATTTTGCGTCATTGTACTTTTTTACCCAATGTTTTTACTGCATTAAGCTTAGCACTGAATTCTCCTATCTTCTCATCATCATCAATCTTTATGTTCTCAAACTGTGATGATAACATATTCAAATGTGTCCTCCTAATGTTGGTAGTACTTTCAAAAACATTTTGTAAAATATACATGCTTCTTTAGATGATTCACATCCTTGTATAAATTTAATATTCTTTTGATTTACAGACTCGAAGATTTCAACTAACGCTTTGGCGTTAAACTTTGACATATTTTCTCTATTATTGTCCATCTAGTTTTAGGTGTCTTAGTCCCATCTTCTGATATTACATACGGCTCTTCCGAACCATTTTGAACAATTGTCCAAACATCTTCATCAATTGCTAGTATGGTTGCCTTCATTTTCACTTCCCAATGTCCATAGTTCACATCATTCAATAAGTTAGTGTATGGAGTCATATCTCTGTAGATGTTGTCATATTCTCATTTTTAGAATCTCGCATGTGTGGTTAGGTGTTTGGCTGATACCAGTTGTAAGAACGAGAATATGAGCACACAGAGAATTAACAAAGTTCATCAATATGCCTACATCCTTAAACCAAACACAAGATATTTATTAGACAAACTTTTAACAAGATATTTCCTAATGGAATTACTCGGCACTAAGATACTCCTTAGTTCGACACCAATCAATCTCAATCCTACAATGAGACACATACGTCTGTAATTCAGATCAGAATCATAACTCCAAGGTATTTCTCCTAAGTCTATCCTTGATCTAAAGCATCTCAAGATTCATATGGTTGTACACCAATTTATATGTGTCACACAACTGATTATTTCTTTTTTTTTTTCAAAGACCAATCTTCAATCAATTGATATTATTCTTTTTGTGCGACTGACCTAATTTGACTCATATATCTTGTATTTATAGTATCCAAATCGCAGTTACTTCCAATATTCATCAAAGATTTATATATGAAAATATCTCAAATCTCCTCTTTCTTATTGAGAATATTTCCTCATATTTATATTCTCAATAAACCTCCAATGACACATAAGCACTCATAAATTCGAATTCCATATTTTCAGTGGTCTAGATCGTGAAAATATTTGATAAATTATGCATTCAACATATATTGAACGATTCAACATCGCAACAATATCTCAACGGTAATTCTTGTGGCACAAACATGTTCCACAACCTACAGTTCTACATCAATTTTTCATTCAAAAAAATTATTTTTTGCTCTAACAGTTTTGGAGCTAACAGGTTTTGCCAAGTTAGGACCTAAGTTCGTGTGGGTCTCTTTGCCATGATCATTTTTTGTCGTTTGATTTGAGTTTAAGTTTTAGCTCGGGTACATTCTATGGCCTTTTGATTAATAATGTTAAATATAGATTAATGATTTAAGAATTAGTCAAGTAGTTTTTATAAAATATTGTTTTTAAAAAAAATTATGTTGTGGTTAAAAAGTAAAAAAAAACAAAATATATGTATACGTGCAGGGACATTTGTCTAGTGTTTTATAAAAGATTCTTAATATTTATTATACATAATTTGTGCTATCAAAAATAAGTAACATGGTATATATATATATATATATATATATATATATATATATATATATATATATTGTAAGAANATATATATATATATATATATATATATATATAGGTTAAGAAAAGAAGCAAATTACATCTCATAAAAATCTTAATTTGTAATAGGTTTTGCCGTCATTGTCTTTAGCTTGGAGTAAACTTCCATATAGCATTAATGGACTTTACATTTCCTGTAAGCAATATAATATTAAGTAAACCGTTAGTTAAGTGAAGAAACAGATAACTAATCTTGTTTTTATTATTAAATAACTTAATTATACAACTTGTCTTAATTGAGTAACTTGTTATAATTCTCGCCACTATTCCCATTGGTTCATTGTCCTGCTAAAAGAACAATGTTATTGCTGAAAAAGAGTCCCTTGATTTCCAAATTCTTGAAAAATAAAAACACTACATGTCAATGATCAAAATCATTCACTTTTCTACTTGTGCATAAAAAAACAAGAAACCAAATTATTTTGTATTGAATTGAAGAGAGATGATGAGTGGCTCAGGATGTGGTATATTTGAAAAGATGAGATTAAACGGTGTCGGTTTATCTACTAAACCGCGTAGTAAAACATCGAAGAAGGTAGAGATTCTACATTGGATTTTCAAATTCGTAGGTCGTAAGAAGATGGGTTTGTTGATTCTCTTCCTAATCTCCACTCTTGTCCTCCTTCGTGTCCTTTACATTTTTAAAGGTACTTAAATCAAAGCAAAATAGATTTTATTTTAACAAAACATAACAAACCAAATTTTAATAATACTCTTTGGTTACAAATAGGTGAAGAGGGTGAGAAAGATGAAGTTTCAAGGAGTGTGCATTTCAATGGAAGTACAAAGAAAACACAAATAAGCAATAACCAAAACTTATCTTACGTAAGAAAAGCTAACAAAGCAAATCGACCTCTTCCTCCTCCATATTTTCATGGGTATACACTTCCTCAAGAACATCCTTGTAATACTTTCACTTTACCTCCTCCACCAGCTGACAAAAAAAGAACCGGACCTCGCCGTAAGATTACTCTTAATGTTTTGTCACAAAGCTTCGAATTTTTGTTGTTCTGGTTGATTTTTGAGTGCAAATGGTTTATTGATTAGAAGAAAAATTTCTAACGGAAATGTTAATTACTCTATGTTACTCTTAAATTTTACCAATTACTCCATGTGTTCCAAAATATAAGGTTTTCTAGCAAAAAACCACATAATTAAGAAAGTAAAAGTTTAACCAATCAATAAAAGGGCACTATCCTTTAACATGTTGTCAACTACAAAAGTTGTATAGATATTTGAGAAAACCTTATATTTTGAAACAAAAATAAATATCTAGAAAACCTTATATTTTGGAACAGAGGAAATATAATTTTTTTAACTTCTAGTAGAATGATTGTGGAGTCCAAATCTTAAGTTGAAAAATTCGTTTTTCTGTCATCTGCAAAAGAGTTGAAGAACATTTTCAACTAACTTTTATTCTACCTATATTTTTTTCGTGGTTAACTATATTTTTGATTTCAATCTTTTTCAGCATGTCCGGTTTGTTACCTTCCATTAGAAGAAGCAATCTCTTTGATGCCAAGCGTACCGTCTTTTTCCCCTATTCTTAAGAATTTAACATATATACATGAGGAACCATTAAACCGAAAAACAGAGTTTGGTGGGTCAGATTTTGGCGGTTATCCTACTTTGAAACAGAGGACTCGATCTTTTAACATTAAAGAAACCATGACCGTGCATTGTGGGTACGTAAGTATCTTTGAGTTCTTGTCTTCTTTGTCTATGTGGACTAATCTACAAACTTTTTCACCAGATTTATCAAAGGACCTGAACCAGGAAGAAGAACAGGATTCGAAATAAATGAGACTGATCTTCTTGATATGAAACGATGTCGTGGGATAGTTGTTGCTTCAGCAGTATTTGGTAATAATCTCTTAATGCTTCTATGATTATATATTATACTTCTCATGACTTCTACTAATGAAGAAATTTCTCTCAATGTTTGTAGATGCTTTTGATGATATAAAGAGCCCACACAATATTAGTAAATACTCTCAGCAAACTGTTTGCTTCTTCATGTTTATTGATGAAAAAACTAAAGCAAGGTTAAAGAGGGATCAAGACTTTGACAGAAAAACCAACAAAGTAGGATTATGGAGACTTGTTCTTGTTCATAATCTTCCTTATTCAGATGGAAGACGCAATGGAAAGGTTAAATTATAACATTTTCTCTATCTTTTGAATGTCATAATTTATGTTTCTATGTTCTTACAGGTGCCAAAGCTTCTTGTCCATAGGCTCTTTCCAAATTCTCGTTATTCGATATGGATTGATGGAAAATTAGACCTTGTGATCGATCCATATCAAATTCTCGAGAGGTTATATTTATTAACCTTACTAGTCATAATGACTCTTTTTTTTGGCGCTGTTATAAGCTGACACTTTCTTTGTTATAGGTTCTTGTGGAGGAAAAATGTCACATTTGCTATATCTAGACATTATAGACGATTTGATGTATTTGTGGAAGCTGAAGCAAATAAAGCTGCTGGTAAATATGATAATGCATCTATAGATTTTCAAGTGAATTTCTACAAGAAAGAAGGTTTAACACCTTATTCTACAACGAAACTCCCAATCACAAGCGGTATTATTGATGTATATTATCATAGGCTTATAATATGAAATTTGAATCGTGGAGCTAAATCATTTTAATGAATGTATTTGTGGATTTTGTAGATGTACCAGAAGGATGTGTCATTTTAAGAGAGCATGTTCCAATTAGTAATCTATTTACTTGTCTTTGGTTCAATGAAGTTGATCGTTTCACTTCTAGAGATCAAATCAGTTTCTCAACAGTAAGAGACAAGATTTATGCGAAAACAAAATGGAACTTGAGTATGTTTCTTGACTGTGAAAGACGTAACTTTGTAGTTCAGGTGATTCTTCTTCTTTCATGTGATTTTTCATTTATAAAAGTACCAAAGTAGCATAACTTTTGTGTCAGTTTCTAGTACAAGACTCAAAAAAAGAACACAACATTACATGAATAATGTCAGAATACGTATCATCGCCTAAGACCATGAGCATCGCTGGCTCTAAGGTGGGTTCTTAGGGGTGGGTCCCACCAGAAAAATTAAAACCCACCCCTTTTGTCTCTTCCCCTGGATCCGCTTTTAAAAAAATCGTGGGCCCCACTGACACGTGGCGGCCCACGATTGGTTGAATATAATTTTTTTTTTTTTTTTTTTTAAATGGAAAAAAAAAAATTTAGAGCCCACTTTTGGGTTCTTTGGGTTAATCATGCTCTAAGAACCCAAGCTATTTTACAGAATATAAAAGATAAAAAAGGCCCATTTAACTTATAGGAAGACACACTTCAAATATACATTATTAGAGAATGAAATATATACTAATCTTTATTTATTAAACAAGCTTTTTTCCCCTGTAGAGATATCATCGAGCTGATCAAGAAAAATTGAAGAAGAAACGATCTCCGATTTCAATTCTTCTTCCACCGGTATTGATCAGCAGCGAGTTGCCAAGAAAGTTGTCGAATGTGAGCTCACTCGTGAGGATAACGCCGGCTAGAAGGCTAGGAAGAGACAAACATTCGACTTCAAAGAATAACAGAAAAGCTAATATGCCTGCAAGATCACTAGTGCCATCTTAAGAAGAATTTAGTAGTTAATTGAAAAGATTCAAATTCAACTTTTTAAATGTATATATGCTCTACAAATGAACGTTAATGATGTTTCAGATTTGATTTAGACTTAGCAAAATGATCTACTTCATTAAACAATCGAAAAGTGTATTTCAAGGAAATTACAGAGCAAATTGAAACAGAACAACTAACTCCTATAAAGCAAGAAGTGAGCTCCACTAGCTCCATTACTTAGCTAAAAAATAGAAATTGCATATGACTTATTCTAACTAGTAGAACATGTCTTTATGGAACATAAAACTAACTTAAACTTGGCGCCAACAATGGTCTAACAATTCCTCCCTTGAACTTAACACTCTCTAGTGTTAAGTTTATACTGCTCATACCAAACTCCTCTCTGATTTCTTGAAATGATATTGACTTCAAGGTGATATTGCTCGGTTTTAATGCATTATAGTGGGCATTTATGTCTGCTATTCTGCA
>OVBE01006049.1:0-20537 GCA_900406425.1 Iberis pinnata
ATAATATCTGAAAGATGTTATTATTGAGAATAAAGTTATAAGGAAGATTTTTTTTAAATCTAAAAAGATATTATTAAATTGATTTCAGTTAGTGACAAATTAACAATACTAAGATCATCTTCATCAAGAGATGTAATGAACTTTTTTTTGTCAAACAAGTTACTTTCATTACTAAAATAGTTTACACTCTATTAAAAGAGAAAATAAAACAAACAACAACATAAAGATAGTTAAAACCTTCGCTAGTTGGAAGATAGAAGCGAAATCATAAAAAAGAAAGATAGAGCCAGGGCCGGTCCTGAAATTTTAAAAAATTTTAAAGGCCGCAAGCTACAATGAAAAAATAGGCCAAAATTGTACAATTTTTCAAAAAANAGTGGCCGCAAGCGCATGCTTGCTCTGCTTGGGCTCAGGAACGGCTCTGGATAGAGCCAAAAGATAAGCTAAGCGAAATATCTTGGAAGAACATGCAAAACTCGTTGGCATGAGATCCCAAGTCAAGGGAGACTACAATGTAAGGAGATACACTTGTGTCTAAGAAAATGTCATCTACTACCGAGAGGAGACACGAAACCATATTAATTTTCTCATTTATAGGCACCAAACGCACGAACAGTTTGATGGTTAATCGATGAAATGAGCAAATGCTTTCAACAAACCAAAGCAGCATGACTTTTCACAAATCTCGGTAAGTCCATTGAACCTTAGGAGGAAAATAAGCCAAAACGCGATTCAACTTTGCATTCCACACTACATCGACAAAAATATAGAAACCAAAGCTAGCATATGGGACTAATCCCTTAGCGTTAGAAAGAACTAGACCAAAGCTAGTATAAACCTCAATACAAGGTAAATTCGGGATATAACCCGATAAAAAAGCCATCACCACCAAATATTAGCCCAGACAAGTACAAAACTTAGCAAAGGCTAAATTAAGCAAGTTAATCATGATGAAAGAATCACAATGACCAATAGGAAAATTTGGAAGTGACGAACAATTTAAATGGCTCAAAGACTTAAACCATCGATTAATCCTAATCAATTTCTTTAACTTAAATGGCCTTATAAGCTCAAGGTTAAAAGGTGCATTACCATAGAAATTCCAGGTAAGAGAACTAAACTTGAGTATAATTAAGATTCACACCGAGCATAAAATAAGGTAAAAGTCTTGCATAACTTCATAAAAGAAGCATATGTGGTGAGAGAAAGACAGTGTTACCTGACTAGACTTTGAGAATACATGGAGAGGGGCCTCAGCCACTAATGACTTCATCAAACAAGAGAAGACCAACTCCAGCATCTTATTTGAGCATCTTGGACCGATGATTGAATAGGAAAGAAATCTTTTTTCCCAGGAACGTTGCTGCTTGAAGAAAATAAAGCACTCCCTTTTGACATTTTCTCATGTTTGTCTTAGATCAGACAACATCTTCTCGAGAAGATGCACCAACCGAACTCGTCATGGCAGGAGAAGCAATGTTATACAGGACGAAGCTCTCCCGGCGGTGGTGAGACAGTAACGAGAGATCCTTGCGAGAAGGAGAGAGCATCACGGGAATTAAAATTTTGACCAGAGAACCCAACCATGGTGAATGGAGGCTATAGAGTAGCATCACGACGGGATCGAGAGATAGGCAACGGTTAAGATGGATGGGACAGAACCGGCGATTACATAATTCGTCGGGATTGAAACAAAACGACAAGAAACGACGATGAGAAGTAAAAGACCCCACAAGAACGAGATAACGAGAGCAAAAAGAGCAAGAAGGGTATGAGAGGAGGCGACCCCGGTAGGATTCGCCGGCAGCGGCGTTGAAAATCATAGATCTAAGCGGGTCTCGATAAGTGTTCTTGAAAGCGACTAGGGTTTTCTAAGTCAAGATGATATTTTGTAATGAACTTTTTAAGTGTGTTTATTGAGGAAAAAAACCCTAAAATTAAATATATTTTTTTTTTAAAAAGAGATAAGAATCGGTTTTGGTTTAAGAATTTTAAGATACTCCTTAGAACCCCTACATGTCTAATTGTGATTGGTTGGGAAAAAAACTAAAAAAATTCGCACCTTCTCTCTCTCGGGAATAAGTAAAAAAACCTTTAAAATTTTTCTAGAAGGCGATCGAAGAGGAAATTGGTTTCCAAAGGCTATTCCTCGAGAACTCAGGTGAGTTGATGGTTGAATCCGTTGGATATGAAGAGGTGAGGTCGAATCCTGGGTTTTGAGAAGTTTGGTGAGTGGCTTAAGCGAAGAGGTAACAATTTGGGGATTCAAAACCCTTTCACTCGATTATGGGTAGGCATATTTTGTTGATTTTGTTCTAGATTATATTAGAGTACTAGTTGATTTGGATGATATTTTGCTTTATTTGGTTCTAGATTAGATTAGATAGTGTTTAATGATAGTTTGTGTTTGTAATAGTTATGTTATGTGTTTCTCTTCTCTCTATCTGAAAAATAGTCAGTATTCGGTCTATCAGTTAGAATATTAATTGGTTAAGATATTCTTTTGCTATTATTTCTGAAAACCTTTGCTACTCATAGTTACAAGATAGATGCCTAAGGGTCTTTCAGTTTCATCTTTTTTTCTTCTCTTTTCAAAAGGTGGATCAAGAATATTGACTTTCGATATCCTGGGATTTCTGTTTACTAAATATGGAGCTTGTATCTTCCATATTTCAATTACATATTGCTACCATATAAGTTTTCTCCAAATATGATTCTTTACAGTTACATTTACATATACAACGGATAGTAAAGCAAGAAGAAGATAATCTAATTCAAGGAGTTTCTAGAAGTCGATGCATATGAGCTTTAAGAAGAAGGGTAAAATCTAATACACATGACATACCAATTATTATGTATACAACAGATCAACATGAATAAGATATCATCGAGAACATTTTGTTCCTAAAATATCATGAGTTATTTTACTATAAAAAAACCTCCATTTACATTGATTTGGTTTTTTTCCCCTAAAGATTAAAGACTCATATTTGAATGTAGTCTCTGTAATAGTGAGAATTATGTAGTAGTCAAATGTCAAGATCTCAGGAAAGAAAATTTTTTGTTTGTTTGTATTAAGTGTAGATTAGTTGTAGGTTTTTGTGTCATTGATTGCTTGTTTGGTGTAGAGTAGAGTGACCATAATTAACAATCAATAAACTTAACAACCAAAACTAATAAAAATTAATCCCACCTACTAACTCTAACAACAATTATAACTATTAACTCCATCTATATAATCAAACTGGTTTTTAAACTTAATTCTCAAACCTTTCTGATCTCATGGATCCATTAGGACACTCGACCATGGATTCATGTTATCAGTCTTCTAATTTCATGGATCTTTTGAATAGCCAACAAGAAACTCTAAACCATGAGTGTTATATAACCCCTAGTATGGGAATTGGACCATCTTAAGTCCCATAGTTTACCCAAGTTAGTGAGGATATAGGGGAATAGGTTCTAGGGCGTAGAAAAGGAAAAAAAAAAAGGATGTCAACAAAAGATATTGTGTTGTGTAGTGCTTTGTCAAACACTAGCAAGGATGTTGTTGTTGGCAATGAGCAAAAGCACATTGCGTTCTGGAAACGCATTGGTGCATACTTTAATGCATCACCAAAGCTTGAAGGATTTCAAAAGCGTGATACATGGTATTGCAAGAAAAAGTGGCAAAAGATAAATGACAAAGTTTGCAAGTTTGTAGGCTGCTATGAGGCAGCTAAGAGACAACAAAGCAGTGGTCAAAATGATAATGACCTTCTTAAAGTAGCATATTATATCGTCTTCCAAGATCACAAGGTGAAATTCAATCTGGAACATGCGTGGATTGAGCTTCACAATGACCAGAAGTGGTGTGCTTCTACTATTAAAGGTGAGAGTAACTAAAAAAAGGAAGGTAGATGATCATTGTATAATTGTCGTTTCTTCTTAGATAAAAAAAAATATGAGCATTGAAGGTATTATCAAATACTTTTCGAAAGCTTGATCAAATTGATCATCAAAATCAAAAGGATCTTGAGAAGAAGAAGCCATATAATTATTTGAGTAATGTTTAGTTTTTAATGTTTGGTAATATTTTAAGAAGTAGAAGAATTTGGCAATGTTTGATAATGTTTTAAAAATGAGAATAAGAAGCAATATATAACAACTTAACAAAATTACTAACTTGTCACAAAATAATTATCACAAAAAAACAAAGTGACTTGTTCACAAGACAACAAAGATAAAACTTAAAAAAATAACACAAGACTGCAACACTAGACAAAAAACAATATGTGATTTATAGTTGACCGTTTAGCTAATGAAGTTTCATATTTTCAACAAAGAAGAGATGTTACCGAAAGATTAGGTCTCTCCGAACTACAAAAGTGTAAAACGGAAATTTGTATTATGGCTTATGGTTGTGCGGGGGATATGGTTGACGGATATCTCCAGCTTGGTGAAAGTACTGCCCTTTTATGTTTGAAGAAATTTATCGAAAGAATCATATCTTTATTCGGCAATGAGTATCTAAGAAGACCTACACCTTATGATCTTGAACGGTTACTACATGTTGGAAAGGCTCGGGAATTTTGCGGGGTGATAGGGAACATTGATTGTACGCATTGGGAGTGGAAGAATTGTTCACCGCTTGGAAGGGACAATATACTCGTGCTTCCGGAAAACCAACTATTGTTCTAGAAGTTGTAGGTTCACATGACCTATTGATTTGGCACGCCTTTTTCGGTCCTCCAAGTACTTTGAACAATATCAATGTTCTTGACCGCTCACATGTATTTGATGATATTATAAATGGTCAAGCACCGAAAGTTAATTACTTTGTAAATGGACGGGAGTATCAATTATCTTACTATCTAACCGATGATATTTATCCTAAATGGGAAACATTTATCCAATCAATTTCACTTCCTCAAGACCTAAAGCATTGTTATTTGCTACATCTCAAGAATCTGTTCGAAAAAATGTGGAATAGGCTTTTGGAGTTTTGCAAGCTCGATTTGCTATAGTAAAAAGTCTTGCTCTTTTTTGGGATAAAGTAAAGATTGGAAAAATAATGAGAGCATGTATAATACTCCAAAATATGATAGTAGAAGACGAACGAGATGGATACACTCATTTCAATTTATCGGAATTCGATAAAAGAGAAGGAAATGAAAATGCACAAGTGGATTATACATATTCATCGTATATACCTACAAATCACGCCAATATGATGGCCAATCAAAATCAAGAACGAGCAGCTAGTCAATGAAATACTAGAAACACAACAATTCTGTTCAGGATAAAAATAAAACATGAACAACTAAAAACGGATTTAGGGGAGCATCTATGGTAAATATTCAGATCATATTAAGATTACAAACTTTGTTTGTTTCCGTTTAAATTAAATTTCTTTTTTGTTATATGCTTTTATTTCATGTATGTTTTAATTTTTTATTATTTGTAATATGTATGATATAATGTTTTATTTTAATTGTTTTTAAGAACCCACTAGGGGTTCTACCAATGGAGGAGAAATTTCATTAAATGAGTTTAGAAGTTTTAAGTGAGTGTGATTAGTGAAAATATTAATAATTTTTTTAAAAATGAGTATCTACCAATGGAGATGGTCTAATAATCTTTTTGTTCCATTTTATTAGATGTTTAAGTAAAAAAACTTTGTTTCATTTTATTAGATGTGTTCTAGTTTTTATACAACTTTTTAACATAACCTCTTTGTTCCATTATATAAGACTAGGATGTTGATCGCTTTTTAAACATAGATTTACAAATTGTTTATGCGTTTGTGTGGTAAATTTTTCCATAATTTTGTGATAGGAAAAAAGAATTAATCTAGAACATGAGCAAAACATATTCATGTATATTGTCATGATCACATTTTAAAATTTTACTTATTTCTAAACATGGACATGCCTTTTGTTTCTCTCTTCCGTAGGTCTTTCCCCACTTTCACTCTTTCTTTAGCATTTAAGTTTCGTAGTCCTCATTTTTTTAGAATTCTCAAAAATACCACAATAATTAGGTATATTCCAAAAATACTACATATTCCAAAAAAAAACCCAAAAATATCACATTTTTCCAAAATACCACAAAAATGTTTTCGTTCCAAAAATACCACAAATTTGAAATAGATTTAAAATTTATAATTTTAAACCTAAAACCTCAAAACCAAACCCTAGCCCTTTCAAAATTAAACCTTAAATTATGTTTAGTGAACCCATGCCCCAAAATTTTAAATTTTAAACCCTTAAAATTTACTTTTTGTGTTTGTGGTCTTCTTAGAATATTTGGGAGTGATATTTTTGGAACTTTTGGAAGTGTGTTGTATTTTTGAGATTTGAATTTCTTTTGGTGGTATTTGAAGAAATTCCGCTCATGTTTTATCCATTTGCTGCATTGTTCATGATTTTTTAAAATTCTATCATAAAACCTACCTCTTTTTCTTGAAAAATAGAAGAAAAAAAAGAATATTATAACTCACCTTCTCTATTGTCTCATATGTTAGTGCTTTAGACTGCTTGATTTTATGTTTTTGTGTGGAAAAGTGTCTTATTTTTGTTGGAATAATGATTCCGAAGTTGAGGTTGAAGAATATCAAATTTATCTGACTCTCCAATGACTTGTTATATTATGTTTTTAGTTCAATAACCTTTAGATGAATTCCTTTAAATACCATCAAAAGAAGTTCAAATTCTAAAAATTTCACTCTCAAATGTTCCAAAAATACCATATACTCCCAAATGTTCTAAAAGTACCACACACTTCCAAATGTTTCTAAAATACCACAAACATATAAGGGATTAAAATTTAAAATTTTGGGTTTGGGTTCACTAAGTAGAGTTCAGAGTTTAGTTTTGAAGGGGGGTAGGGTTTAGTTTTTGGGTTTTAGGATTTAAATTTTAAGTTTTAAAGCTATTTTAAATTTTGTGGTATTTTTGGAATAAAAACATTTTTGTGGTATTTTTGGAATTTTTGAGAGTGTGTGGTATTTTTGGAATAAATCTAGTTTTTGTGGTATTTTTGAACCTTTTAAAACTTATATATTGTATATATAAACTTCCATAAGTTTGTGATAGAAAAGAAGAATTAATCTAGAACATGAGCAAAACATATTCATGTATATTGTCATGATCACAATTTAAAATTTTACTTATTTCTAAACATGGACATGCCTTTTGTTTCTCTATTCCGGAGGTCTTTCCCCACTTTCACTCTTTCTTTAGCATTTAAGTTTCGTAGTCCTGATTTTTGGGCGATACATTAGGTTTTCGCTTATTTCCTTTTCTGCCTTCTACCACACGTCAACGCCGCCGGTTACAACCGGCTTCACCGGCCGGTGAGGATGGCGGAAACTTCTCCTCCTCCCTCATCTCCGTCTACTGTCACCGTCCCCACTACCTCTTCTCCTGCCCACGAGTCTTCTTCTCCTCCACACTCGGCTCACGTTCCACCGCATAGCACCACCTGGTCAAGTGTCGTTGGTTCCTCTGGCATGGATTCACAGCGTGACCGTGCTCCCTTCATTCTCTCTAATGGCGTGGCCTCGGTCACGGTACCGAAACAGTTACTGGATAACCCACAGCCTCTTTGGCATAAATATCTCATCGGTCACTTCATTGGCACTACACCGCACATCGGCAAAATTCATGCAACCGTCAAGCGTCTTTGGAATCGAGATGGCAAAGCTTCTAAGATTGATGTCCAAATCCTGAATGATGAGTCCGTTCTATTTCGGATAGAATCCGCTGATATTCGTAGTAATGTATGCCGGAAGAAATACTGGCATATCTCCGACGTCTTGCTTGTTGTTCAAGAGTGGTCTCCTTCCAAAGCAGCGACTAAACCCGATTTAACTTCAATGCCATTATGGGTAGATTTCCGGAATGTCCCTGACTACCTTTTTCTCATGCAGGTCTTAGGTTTTTAGGTGATATCATTGGAACCGCACAAAAGCTTCATCCTACTACGGAGAAGTGCATTCGACTTGACGTCGCACGTGTGCTTGTCATTGTTAATCTCGAACAACCACGGATTGATAAAATTGACTTAGGAGCTGGTACAACTCCAGTTTTGGTATCTTTTCCATGGTTACCGTCCAAATGCTCAACATGCGCTTCATGGGGTCATAAAGCCGCAGATTGCAAGAAGAAGACCGCCTCTACGGCCTCTACACCACCTCCTCTATCTCCCACAGGCCCCATAGCTTCGCCTACCGCAGCACACACCGCCCCATCAGGACCAGCAACCTCACTCACGGCACCTTCATCCGCTACACATACTTCACCAGCCACTTCTCTTCCTTCCCTAACTAATGAATCTCTTATTGTTCACACTTCTCTTGCTTCGACATATACTTTGCCTAATCCTCCTATTTCTCCTGTTTCAGGTCTAACTGAGGTCATCCAAGCTGCCCTTACCGAGCTCTAAGGTGTGACGCCATTGCTCCAACACCCGGCTTCCGATGCCTCGGCATCGCTTCTAGACCCGGACCTTGAATTGATTCCAGCTCATAGTCCAACAGCGGATGCTAGTGTCGTTCCTCCTTCTCGGACAGCTGCTACATCCCATCCTGAGACTCCTCCAACCGAGACATGGTCACTCGTCACCCGGACCAACAAACACACCGCCTCCCCACCAACAAAGCCACCTACCGTATTAACCTTATCTCTCTCCCCTTCCCGCTTCTCCATCCTCTTAGACCAGCAGGTTGAACACGAGGATGTGGAGGAGGGTCAAATCACAGAGCCTGGTATTACTCAAGTTGCGGAGTCTACCACCGTAGGCCGTTATAGCACATGCACGAAAACAAAACCAAATGACCACTCGCTAGGCGCCTCCCGCTTACCAAACAAGGCTCAAATTCCCAAGAAAACTCAACATGTCTCCCACCGGAGACATTGATGATATGACGTTCTTCTCTTGGAACACGCGGGGGTTTAACCAGCCCCTAAAGCATAATATTGTTCGGAATTGGATTCGTGCAACTGACCCTCTTTTTGGTTGTTTACTAGAAACACGTGTTAATATTGATCATTTCGCTTCTATTTTACAGAGTGCTCTTCCTGGTTGGAGTGCTATTCACAACTATTCCGAACACAGGCTTGGAAGAATATGGGTTTGTTGGCGTGATGATCTACCGTTACAACCATTCTCGTATCGGCGCAAGTCATCACTGTTCTAGTCACACTTCCAAACGACATTACTATCCTTGTCTCTTGTATTTATGCATCCAATTTTCAATCTGATCGTTGCTTTCTTTGGCGTGACTTACAGCATAGCCGAAGTGTTTGCGGTCCTTCCTCCTTGCCATGGCTCATTTTTGGAGACTTTAACGAGATTCTCGCTATCAATGAGCACTCAAACCCTCATATTCACTCTCGTTCTGGCATGTACCAATTCCAAGATTTTGTTACTCATTGTGATCTTGTCGATTTGCCATATGTAGGTCCTCGTTTCACTTGGTGGAACCACCGTGAGGAGAGTCCTATCGGGAAGAAACTAGATCGTGCACTTATGGATCCATCCTGGGCAGCCACTTTCGCTTCTTCCTATGCGGTCTTTAAGGCAAATGGTGTTTCAGATCATGCTCGATGCGTTGTCCACCTATCCGCGCCATCTTCCCAATCTCGTAAACCTTTCAAATTTTTTAGTTACATGACTAATAATCCGTCTTTCTTGCAGGTGCTCCACTCCCACTGGTCCTCTGGCCCCCAACTATATCATTCTCGTCTCGCTCTCCGTCTTTTCCATACTCGCCTCAAGTCCTTAAAGTTCCACCTTCGACAACTCCAATCTGTCGAGTATGGTGATCTTGGCTCTACCACTCGGGACGCCTACAATACGTTGTGCTTGGCACAATCTCAAGCTCTCCAACAACCCTCACCTGGGTCCTTTGCTCAGAAGCGTGAAGCAGCCTCTAGATGGCATGACTTAGCATTGGCGGAAGAGCAACATTTTCGCCAAAAATCCCGGATCAATTGGCTTAAGCATGGCGATTTGAACACAGGATTTTTCCACCGTGTGGCAAGTTCCCGGGCTGCTCGTAACTCCATCAAACGGCTCTTGTCTTCCACGGGCGAGATCCTCACTGACCCTCAAGCTATCAAGTCTGAAGCTCTCAATCACTTCAAAAGCTTTCTCTAGCTTGACGTGGCCATAGATCCTCTTCCTCCGGATCTCTTATCCGACATCCTACCATACCGCTGCCCGCCTGCTTCCGCCATGGCTTTATGTCGATCCATCACAGCTGAAGAAATCCGAGACACACTGTTTACCATGCCTTTGAACAAAGCACCAGGTCCCGATGGTTATCCTTTGGAATTTTACAAGGCGGCTTGGCCGGTCCTTGGTCCAGATTTCATTGTCGCGGTCCAATCTTTTTTCATGTATGGGTTTTTGCCTCGTGGTGTAAATGCTACTCTGATAGCTCTTATCCCTAACGGGGACCACCCACAGACCATCAAGGACTATCGGCCTATCTCTTGCTGCAACATTCTCTACAAAGTCATCTCCAAAATACTTGCCAATCGTCTGAAGATTCTCTTACCTGAGTTCATTGCCCCAAATCAAAGTGCCTTCGTCAAATACCGCTTGCTCCTGGAGAATGTTCTTCTAGCTACTGAGCTTGTCAAGGATTATCACAAAGCGTCTATCTCTCCTCGCTGTACTTTAAAGTTCGATATTTCAAAAGCTTTTGACACTATTAACTGGGATTTCATTCTTTATGTTTTGCATGTTATGGACTTTCCTACTCAATTCATTCATTGGATTCATTTATGCCTTTCCACCGCTACATTCTCGCTCTCCATCAACGGTGATCCGGTAGGCTACTTCCCCAGTTCCCGAGGTATTCGCCAAGGTTGTGCCCTTTCACCCTATCTCTACGTTATTGCTAATAACGTCCTCTCTAAGCTCCTTGATATGGCAGCACGTTGTGGTCAATTTGGCTACCATCCTCAATGTCAATCCTTATCTCTCACCCACCTTTGTTTTGCTGATGATATTCTAGTGTTTTGTGATGGTCGACCATCCTCTTTAGCTGGCATTTTACAGGTGATGCGGACTTTTGGCATGGCGTCTGGTCTTCAGATTAACGTGCATAAGTCTTCCATCTTTTTCACCCAACAGCCTCATCCTGTGCTCCCGGGAATGGCAGCTCATCTCGGCCTTCAACGCCAAGATTTGCCAATCCGCTATCTTGGATTACCTTTGACGACTAAGTGACTTACTAGACTTGATTATCTCCCTCTTATTGATAAACTCCGTTCCCGAATGTCTTCCTGGGCTATGAAACTTCTCTCTTTTGCAGGTCTGCTACAACTGATTCAATCAGTGGTGGTTAGTACGGTCAACTTCTGGCAATCTGCATTTCGTCTTCCCAAGAGCTGCATACAAGAAATCAATAGCTTATGCAGCAACTTCCTTTGGTCCGGTTCACCAACCAATCACCATCAATCCAAGCTTGCCTGGCATGATGTCTGTAAGCCTCGATCCGCAGGTGGATTGGGCATTCGCACACTTGAAGACACTTCTATTGTCTTCTCTCTATCACTCATCTGGCGGTTACACTCCACCAAAAAATCACTTTGGGCAGATTGGATCAGACTATACATGCTACGGGGTTCCACTTTCTGGGATCCAACACTACCCGAACGTGGTTCGTGGATATGGCGCAAGTTGTTGAAGATCCGGCATGTCGCCGCATCTTTTCTAACCACCCGTATCAATGATGGGAAGTCTACTTCTTTCTGGTTTGAATGTTGGTCTTCATTGGGTGTTTTGATTGATATTGCAGGTCCTTCAGGTTTCCGAGAACTCAATATTGGGCGTCACGCTTGTGTGGCAGATGCGGCAACTCCGATGGGATGGCGTTTACGCTGATCCCGGGTTCCACATCTCCGAGACTTAAAGGACGCGATCTCGACCTTACCTCTTCCACATCCATCAAGTGGTCCCGACCAGCCGCTATGGAAACATGGACAGGCATACAAACCGACCTTCTCCTCCGCCTCAACATGGAAACAGCTAAGTCAATCCTTCCCGACTCTTCCTTGGTCTAAAACGATTTGGTTTTCACAGGCAGTTCCACGCTTTGCATTCATCTCTTGGCTTGCTGTCCTTGACAGGTTATCTACAGGGGCAAGGATGCGCCGATGGGGACACATACAACATTGCCCATTTTGTGGGGAAAGAGATGAGACTCGCGACCATCTCTTTTTCGCTTGCCCGTACTCTTATACGGTTTGGACGGATTTAACATCCACCCTACTCCACCGGCACCTTTCCCCAGACTGNGGATTTAACATCCACCCTTCTCCACCGTCATCTCTCTCCTGACTGGACAACCACCCTCCGCTCGCTGCGCCATCCTTCACACCAACGTTTAGACATCATCCTCCTCAACATGTGCTTTCAAACCACCATCTATCATCTCTGGAGAGAGCGGAACAACCGCATCCACTCTCAAAGGCCAACCTTACCATCCACTCTTCGACAGCGCATTCACCAAACCATCACCAACCGTATCACGAGCCTAGCATATGACTCGACTTCTACTCTTCACAATCTCCAGTCTCGATGGCAACAAGCGACCCGTTAGTTCATTACACTAGCTCTACCAGCTTTGCCCAGTTCGTTACTTCCCGATCCTTAGGTAGTACTCGTGTGCTTTGTACTCTTTTTCCTGCTTCTAGTTTTATCCCACAGGGTTTTCTAGATCCAGGTTTTAACGAGGCAAACACCGAGTACACCACTTCCTAAGGATATCAATCTTCTCTTCTTGCTTGTTTCAAACAATTACTGGTTTTTCCCCTTCAGCAACGATTGTAAATAAACTTTCAGTCTTTTGATATATAAATTTAATATTTCATCAAAAAAAAAAGTTTCGTAGTCCTCATTTTTTTAGGATTCTCAAAAAAACCACAAATATTAGGTATATTCCAAAAAAATCTACATATTCCAAAAAAATCCAACATATCACATTTTCCCAAAATACCACAAAAATGTTTTCGTTCCAAAAATACCGCAAATTTGAAATAGATTTAAAATTTATAATTTTAATTCTAAAACCTCAAAACCAAACCCTAACCCTTTCAAAATAAAACCCTCGACTTTGTATAGTGAACCCAAACCCCAAAATTTTAAATTCTAAACCATTAAAATTTACTTTTTGTGTTTGTGGTCTTCTTAGAATATTTGGGAGTGTGGTGTTTTTGAAACTTTTGGAAATGTGTTGTATTTTTGAGATTTGAATTTCTTTTGGTGGTATTTGAAGAAATTCCGCTCATTTGCTATCCATTTGCTGCATTGTTCATGATTTTTTAAAATTCTATCATAAAAAACTACCTCTTTTTCTTGAAAAATAGAAGAAAAAAAGAATATTATAGCTCATCTTCTCTATTGTCTCATACGTTAGTGCTTTAGACTGCTTGATTTATATTTTTGTGTGGAAAAGTGTCTTATTTTAGTTGGAATAATGATTCCGAAGTTGAGGTTGAAGAATATCAAATTTATCTCTCTCCAATGACTTGTTATAGTATGTTTACAGTTCAATAACCTTTAGAGGAATTCTTTTAAATACCATCAAAAGAAGCTCAAATTTCAAAAATTCCACTCTCAAATGTTCCAAAAATACCACATACTCCCAAATGTTCCAAAATTACCACACACTCTCAAATGTTTCTAAAATACCACAAACATATAAGGGATTAAAATTTAAAATTTTGGGTATGGGTTCACTAAAATAGAGTTTAGAGTTTAGTTTTAAGGGGGGGGGGTAGGGTTTAGTTTTTGGGTTTTAGGATTTAAATTTTAAGTTTTAAAGCTATTTTAAATTTTGTGGTATTTTTGGAACAAAAGCATTTTTGTGGTATTTTTGAACTTTTGGGAATGTGTGGTATTTTTGGAATAATCTAGTTTTTTGTGTTATTTTTGAACCTTTTAAAACTTATATATTGTATATATAAATGTATTTATAATATTTTATTCACAAGCTTATAAAACTGGATAGATTAGTTTGCAAAATTTTCAAAATTTCTTTACATTGTATTAAACAGAAAGAATATAAACAAAGTTATATATTGACCAAAACAAAATGATGTAGTATATATCTATAAGTTAAGAGTTCTGAAAAGATTTTTCTTAGCTTTCTAATTGTTATGTAATAAAATTAAACTTATTTATCCATAATATTATAAAATTAGATAAACTTCAAACTATTTAAACATTTTTGAATGCTATACAATATATATTTAAACTTATTTATACACAAGGTTATAACGTTGGATAAACTTCAAACCTATTTAAACTTTTTAAGATGTTACATAATATATATATTTAAACATAATTATATTGTTTTATACACAAGGTTATAAAGATGGATAAATTAGTTTACTCAAAATTCAAACTTATTTAAACCTTGTAAATGTTATATATTTAAACTTATTTATACTGCTTTATCACAAGCTTATAAAACTGGATAGATTACTTTGCAAAAATTTCAAAAAAAATTTACACTATATTAAACAAAACAAAAATATAAACAAAGTTATATATTGACAAAAACAAAATGATGTAGTATATATCTATAAGTTAAAAGTTTTGAAAACAATTTGTTAGCTTTCTAAATGTTATGTAATAAAATTAAACTTATTTATACATGTTTATATATAAGGTTATATAACTGGATAAACTTCGACTATTTAAACATTTTTGAATGTTATATAATATATATATATATATATATATATAAACCTATTTATACATAAGGTTATAAAGTTGGATAAACTTCAAACCTATTTAAAAAATGTTATATAATATATATTTAAACATATTTATATTGTTTTATACACAAGGTTATAAAGATGAATCAATTATTTTCTAAAAATTCTAACGTACTTAAACCTTTTTATATGTTATAGGGACAATTTGATAACTAACCTAAATTATACATAAAATTTTAAAAATATACCATCTATTTGCATAATTTTAAAAATACACTTTTATACATTTTCTTGATGAGAATGTCCTTATTTTTAATAGTTAAATAATTAATTTCGAAAATAAAGATAATATTTCGTAATTAAATTCATCATAGAAACATAATTAATTTTTTAAAATTCTTTTTGTTGGTTTTCTTTATCTCTTTTGACTTATAGAATTTTGAGTTGAGTTTTTGTAAAGTCGTTTGTTGTATAGTTGATTTTTATTTCATTATAAGTTGACTTATACTACAACAATTAGCATATTTAGTGGTAAGAAAATGTATTTGTAGAGTATACATATTGTTGATCTTTTCATCATCATCAACTTATTTTTTGTATCTTGTTGATTTTTTTCTTAAGTATAATTAAGTCAAATTTTATCACTTTGTTATTAAGTTGACTTATTTAACTATCGATTTATATAATTAACTTAACCCTTAATTAGATTAAATTTATGTCATACAGTCAACTTATATTTTTGGTTGATGTTTGTTGAAGTCGATATATTTTTACACTCATTTTTATATTTTTTTGTTTGGTTTTTTCCATAGTCAATATTTATTTCTATCGATTTATATTTTCCATGTTAATCAATTAAATTTTTTATATGATTTATAAATAAAAATAATCAAATATAATAATTATAAATAACAAAAAACATAGGGGAAAACTATTATTTAGAAAATATAAGAGGTAGTTTTCAAATTTCAAAAAAATATAGTATATATTTCAAATTTTTTAAAAATATGGTGTATATTTTAATTTACATTCACAATGAAATATAGTTTAGCAAAATTATTCGTTATATAATGTATATTTAAACCTATTTATAATGTTTTACTCACAAGCATATAAAACTTGATATATTAGTTTGCGAAAATTACAAAAATTGTTTACACTGTATTAAGCGTAACAAAAATATAAACAAAGTTATACATTGAAAAAAGAAAATAATGTAGTATATATCTATAAGTTAAAAGTTTTGAAAACATTTTGGTAGCTTTCGAAATGTTATATAATAAAATTAAACTTATTTGAACATAATTATGCACAAGGTATAAACCTAGTTATATCTTATTTATACTTAATTTATTTAATTCCTAATTATACACAAGGTATAAATGAGTTTTCAAAAACTCCAAACTTTTTTATACTGTTTTAATTAGAAGGAAGTAAAAAAAAGGTTATACAGTTTAATCTTGTTGTAAAAAATGTATAACAATATATAAATAAAGTTATATATTGACCAAACAAAAATGTTGTAGTACACCTATTAGTTAACAAATTTGAAAAATGATAGTCATATTCAAAAACATAAAAACTTTTGGTTAGGTTTTTAAATGTCATATAATATATTTAAATCTATTTATATGAGTTTATACATAAAGTTATAAAACTGGATATATAAGCTTCATAAAATTTCAAACCTATTATTGTTTTAAATAGAACATTGTAAAAAATTGTTAAAAAAAATTGAAAATGATAGAGTAACTTATAAACGACTTGTTATATATTTTTAGATGGGTTTACGAAACAATTATTAAATCATTATAACAATAATATAAGTTTGGAAAATAGAATATGTTATAAATGATTATTTAAATACTTTTTAGATGATTTTACAAAAATACTGTTAAATCATTATAAAAATTATATATATAGTGAATTAGCTGTATATACAAAAATAGCTTACTAAGTAAGAATCTAACCTTATTACTTTCTCTCCAATCTTCTCATGACATCTCCAAAAGACACTTTATAACTTCAAATTTAAAGTTTTTTCTCCTCCAAAAAGACACTTTAAAACTTCAAATTTGAAGTGTTACTTTCTCACCCTTCATATTTGAAGTGTGTACTTTCTCACACTTCAAATTTGAAGTATCACCTTTTTATTATATTTTAGTCCCTAAATTTAATTATTTAATATTTTTAACTTGTATATTAATTATTTTGGTACCAACACTTTTATGATTTATTTTAAATGTATACTAATTTATGCATCTTATATTTATAAACATATAAATTAAAGTTGTAATATTAAAATATGAAAAATATCACATACCATTAATTTTTTTTAAATATATATCAAATAAATTTAATACAAAAGAAAGCAATAAAAAATTACATAACATAAAAATTTTACCCAAATAAAAATATCACAACAAACTAAATTAATACCCACCTAAATTTGATCCACTACCTCTAAGATCATCAAAATATTATCCGAAAAAGGTTGGTGTATCATCGCTTCTAGTATTAGGAGTGGGTGTTCGATTTTCGGTTCGGGTAATTTGGATTTCGGATAATTCGGTTAGGAGCATTTAGGAATCGTTCAAGTTGTTTAAAAATTTGGTTCGGATTCGGTTCGGATCCATTCGGGTTCGGATCAGTTTTTCATGTTTATTAGGATCCAAAATGGAACCAAAACTCTAAAATATCCGTAAAAAATCCAAATTATCCGAACAACTAAGCTGAAAACCAAGTTAATCGAATAAAAAATCAAAATATTGGAAAAAATCTCATAAATATCCTAGTTATTTTAGTAAAAACCTATTTCTACCTAAAATCATAGCTATCTTATCATAATTACATATATAGTCATATATATACGAATTATTCGGTTATACTTTCGGATTTAGGTTTGGTTCGGGTTCGGGTTCGGGTTCGGATTCGGTTTTCAGATTAAGATATATAAGAACCGTTCGGGTTATTTGGAAGAATTTTTCGGTTTCGGTTTTTTCGGTGCGATTTTGGTACGGATTTCGGTTTATATGCCAAGCCCTATCTAGTATTAGGCATATCCACAATACTTACTTTGACACTGTTGGTAAACTTTGGTATATCCTTTATCAAATTCCACACATGATCAAATTTGAAATTTTTTTAAGTTTTGATTCTTGCACCAACAACTTTTTTGCTTTTTCCATCTATATATTGTTTTAAGAAATTGATTAAATATACAAACAAATATCAAATGTAAATGGTGAATAAAAATAAATATACTTACAATATCAAATTCTTAGTTTGGTGATAAAAAATAAAGAAACAGATTTATCACTTCGAAATGCATTGATCTTAATATATATGGGAGCATTATGAGAATAATGCTAATATATAATTTAATATTTTAATTTTCTTTATGATGTTATTGGTATGTTTTCAAATAATTGTGTAACTTATATCATAATGTAATGTCTTATTAATAAATATTGAATGTTATAATTAAATAATAGATGTTTTATATTTATTTATAAAATCATATAATGTTAATTAATTGTGAACAAAAATATGGACCATATTGCAAAATACACAATTTTGACACTTCAAATTTGAAGTGTTGCCTTTGGAGGAAAACACATAATACTTCAAATTTGAAGTGTCACACACTTCAAATTTGAAGTGTCCCTTTGGAGATGCCATCAATACAAATATAGCAAGGTTATCTCGGTTCTAACCTCACACACACTTTCTTTTTTTCTTTTTTCTTTTTCTTTTTTATATTTTGGATGTTTCGCCCCTTTGAGTATTTTTGCAAATAAATTCATGTAAATTCAAATAATAAAATCACAAAATTTTATCTAAAGAAACACATATTTTTTTCTACGTCTAAAATAACTAAAATTATTCAAAATGAATATATATTTTATGAGATAGTGAATAGTGACACAAACTCAAAAATCTAAACTCTAAATCAAAAATCTAAACCCTAAACCAAAAAATATAAACCAAAAACCCCAAAATATAAACCTAAACCCCTAAAATATAAACCAAAAACCCCAAAATATAAACCCAAAACACCAAAAATATAAACCCTAAACCAAAAAATATAAACCCAAAACCCCAAAATATAAACCTAAACCCCCCCAAAATATAAACCTAAAACCCCAAAATATAAACCCAAAACACCAAAAAATAAACCCCAAACTCAAAAATATAAACCCAAACCCCAAAATATAAATCCAAACCCCAAAATATAAACCCAAAACCCCAAAATATAAACCCAAAACCCCAAAATATAAACCTAAAATATAAACGCAAAACCTCAAAATATAAACCCAAACCCCAAAATATAAACCTAAACCCACAAAATATAAACCCAAAACCCCAAAATATAAACTCAAAACCCCAAAATATAAACCCAAACCTCAAAATATAAACCAAAACACCAAAATATAAGTCAAAAACTCAAAATATAAACCCAAATCTAACAATATATAAACCAATAGGCCGATTACCTGAAGTAAAGTGAGTAGTTTATATATTATAGACAGAGAGGTGAAAAAAATAAGCAAGTGAGAGGCACGAGTGTGTGAGAGAGTGAGAGAGAGTGAAAGATAAAGTATAAAAAAATAAACAGCAACCCTATAACATAGATGTTAAATAACTAACTATAGGTTATATGTAGATTATTAATTGCAATTATCTATTACAAAATAACTATTAGATCCTTATAATAACTATTATATATTGTCACTATGAAAGTGAGAGAGCTATAATTAAAGACAACAATCCTCTTGGTAAATTTGAGCTCTCTGGTATCCCTCCATCTCCACGTGGTGTTATAAATTTATGTATCATATGCAAGTAAGAAATTAGGAGTTGGGACAAAAGAACAAAAAAAATTTCTCTCGTCCTTCACCTCTTCAACACTTTGAGATGTTCTTGCATATGCTTGTAAGAATAGCAGACCATGTTCTTCAGCAAATTTTTCTCCTTCTTTTTTGCTAACAGCCCTCTTGTGAGCAAAAACACATTTGTTATCGATCAGCATAATACTCATGTTAGGATTTGTATGTTGCCGAATGCCGAGCATCCTCTAACCAACTTACCAAATGGTTAAACGTCTCTCCTATAACTAAGATAATAAGAATGAATATCGAGTTTTCAAAGCAAAAGATCAAAAGCTTGAAAGGCCTCAATGATAAAACCATTGTAATCCTCTCATAATTCATCTTTCGAAATTCGATGGTGGAACAATATCACATTTTTGCCTAGTATTCTAAAATGAATTATTAATTCAACATCCTCTTTAAAAAACTTAAGCAAGTCAAAAGTAACTTCACAAAACATATATGAACATACCAAATAGTCCTCAAAATACACCAATTTCGAAAACTTTTGTGAAGTTTAGAACTTTATTACAAAAGATAACGAACCTGGTGATGTGATATTAGGTTTTTGATGTCCTATTGGGGCTATCAATCAACCCATTGTTGTAGTATGGGTTTTTATGTCAATCCATAATGAGAGCGTACTAAGCAATGTGGATGTATTGGATTATTTAAAGTCAAGCTGATGTTAAAGGGGGTTTTGGATGCTAAAAGGTCCTAAGTGCAACGAAAGTAAAAAGCATACAAACAGAGAAAGGCTTTAAAGACTTTTGGATGCAAAACAGAGAAAAAGCAAGAAAAGGTAAAACGTGCAATCAAGGTAAGGTCGTTCCTAAGGACAAAGGGTAATTGATTTGGGAATCCATCATGGGCTACCTAAGTACCTGACTACCTCAATCAATGAGCTGACCCCTAGACAGTAGCTCTACTAACAATCAATTCCAAT